>JAUZST010095637.1:0-18979 GCA_034779995.1 Parotocinclus haroldoi
TAAATTTGAAATGGAGTTTGTAGTTGAAATTATAAGAATTTCGAAAGAGTTCGTGAAACTACTGAGGTTTTTTCTACTAATTTTAATTAATAAAGCTATATTCAGGAAATGAGCAGGTCTTGAAAAATATGTATCCTATCTCTTATCTGAAGGTTTGTGAGCCAGATGAGCCCTGCCTGATTGTTTTGATGTGAAGTAAAAATTAAAAATTGCCTAAGCAATATGTTTTTCATTACCGCCCGCTGATTTTTGTGCATGTAGCCCGAAAATTGTCAGAGCTATGGCGGTGGAAAAAAACGGCCCCATTTATTGTCTATGGGATTGTTCGTGCTAGAAAATCGGGTGCACAGGGTGCACGGTTCAAGATATCTCTTAGCTATGAACAAGCACACCTCACACAATTGGACCACACAAACTAGAGTTCGAAATCTCAAACTGAGGTCTGTGAAATGCTGCAAAACTACCACAACTACGAAAAGTATAACCTTATTGCTTCTACTAGAACTAGAAAACACTGGATGGTTGTGCAGTTAATGAAAATACAGTTTTATAATATATCTACTATTTAAATTTGAAATGGAGTTTGTAGTTGAAATTATAAGAATTTCGAAAGAGTTCGTGAAACTACTGAGGTTTTTTCTACAAATTTTAATTAATAAAGCTATATTCAGGAAATGAGCAGGTCTTGAAAAATATGTATCCTGTCGCTTATCCAAAGTTTGTGAGCAAGAGGAGCCCTTACTGATCGTTTTGATATATAACAGTGTAGGTCGAGCAAAATCTGGCAGATTTTAAAGTTTAAAAGCAGTAAGCAGCTTACGTCTACAATTTAACATTTACATGAAGTTTCTAGGTGAAAGTATACGAATTTTATGTGTACAAGTTTGTGAAAAAAAAAAAACGATTACTGCTCTGGGTAGAGCAGGCTTTGATGTTGCTACTAGAGTGAAGTCCTATAAAATGAATGGGGTCTTTTTGAGTGATAAAAAGTGAATGGAGAGTATGATCACTCTCTAAATGGACATGATATCAGTCCCAGGTCCAGGCTGTCCGATTTTGTCCATGCAGCTCGAAAAATGCCAGACCTACTGGTCCTATTCATTGTGTATAGGATTTTTTGTGCCAGAAAAATCGGGGGCACCGGGTGCAGATATCTCTTGATGAACAAGCACACATCACACAAGCGGACAACACAAACTGGAGTTTGTACGAAGCCGATATCTCAAAAAACTGTGGCCTGTGAAACACGGTGATGAAATGCGGCGGAATTATTACTATAATAATTAGCACAACCATGATAATGTATATTGGATATCAATATGATTGCGCTGCAAAGTGCAACCATAATAATAATAAAGCCACTGGATTTCAATAGTGAGCTTGGTTACAGCAATCACACTAACTAGAAAAGTGCAGGTGGATGCCAGGTGTTTTTAAATACTGTCTTTTAAAAAACAATAGAAGAATACACTTCCGTGCAAGACCCAGTCAGTTGTCTTTGTGCTCGAGTCCAGTCAGTTCTGGATGAATGTTGGTCCACCTAGTTGATTCTAGTCAGGCATGAGTCTGAGACCTGTTCAGTTCTAGCTGAGTGCAGTTTTACTTCCCAATTGGTTCCTGTCAGTGCTGGTCCAAGACCGGGTCGATTCTTTCCGGTTGCAGGGCTGAGACTTTGTTGGCTCTGGCAGTTTGCAGTTCCAAGACAAGGAACTGGTGTGAGCATGGGTTTTAGACCCAGTCGGTTCTAGGCAGACATGGGTAAAAGACTCGGTTGGTTTGGGCCGGGCCTGGGTCCAATACCTGCTTAATTGTGGCCTTGAGTCTAAGCCCTGCTCGGCTCTGGACGAATGCTGGTCTAATACCTGGTAGATTCTGGTCGGATATGGGTCTGAGACTCCAAAACATGGTCAGTTCTGGTCAAGCGTGAGTCCGAAACCCGGTTAGTTTAATCAACTGATTACATATTTGGAAATTTGACAGCCAAAGCTTATGTGTACAATTTAAAGATTAAATAGAGTTTGTATGTGGAAGTGTAAGGATTTTAGGGTAGGTAGTTTGGCAGAGTGCTGTTTTCTGTTCAATTTAATAGGCTGTGTTCTCAGACAATCGTTTATAACTCGAAAAACAAATAAGTATCCTATCGCAAAGTTTTTGAGCAAGAAGAGTCCTCGCAGATCGTTTTGATGTAAAAACGGTGTAGATCCAGTAAAAACTGGCAGAGATATGACAGCACTATCATAGCACTATAAGAAAGCCTCACAGACTTCTAACTCTATTATGTTCAATGGGTGAGAGTGACTACCTGGACACACAGTGATGACTCTATTCAATTGATTTTTATTATATGTCAGGTTCGGGTCTGAGTCCCAGTCGGTTCTGGAAGAATCCTTGGTCCAATACCTGGTTGATTCAGGTTGGGCATTTGGTTCTGGAAGGGTGCAGGTCTGCATCCTGGTTGGTTCCGATCGTGGTGCAAGTCAATGGCCTGGCCAGTGGTGTTAGGTCTTAAATTTTGTTGGTTATGACAGGGTGCAGTTCCGAAACATGGAACTGGCGTGAGCATGGTGTTTAGCCTGGTTAGTTCTGGGTAGTTCAGGGGGCGGTTTGGGCTGGACCCAGGTCCAATACCTAGTAGATTCTGGTTGGACATGGGTCTGAGACTCCTTTGGTTCTGTCTGGGCTGGTTGTGGGTCTGGCTGGTGCCTGGTTGGTTCTGTTCTGGCGTGGGTCCGAAACCATGCTGGCTCTGACAGGGTTCACTTTTGAGACATCATTAGTTCTGATCAGTTCTGGGTCTGGGACCAGGTCAGTTTTGACTGTGCAAGACTTTGAGACCCAGTCTGTTCAGGATGGACAGTTTTGGTGTGGAGTGGGTAATAGACCAAGTTGGTTCTGGCTTGGCACAGGTCTGAGGCATGGGTCTGAGATGTGGTCAGTTTTGGCTGGGCAAGGTTCTGAGACCTAGTTGGTTCAAGATGGCCATGGGTCCAAATCATGGTCAGTTCTGGTTTGGTGTTGGTTTGAGGCCTGATTGGATTGGGCCAGGTCCGGTTCCAATACCTGTTCGGTTCTGGTCGGGTGTGGATCTGAGACCTGTTCCATTCTGGGTGGGCACAGGTCCGAGTCCTGGTCAGCTCTGGAGTGGATCCCAGATGCAGTCGGATCTAGCCTGGCACAAATCTGATAATTTCTGGTTTGGAGTGAGTTTGAAGCCTGGGTTTTGTTGGTTTGGGCCGGGTCGGGCCGGGGTCTAATACCTGGTCGGTTCTGGACAGCGGTGGGTCTGAGACCATTTCGGTTCCAGCTGGGTGCAGGTCTGATTCCTGGTTGGTTTAGGTCAGGTCGTGGGTCTGAGACCCGTTCAGTTCTGGCATGGCCGGGTGTAGGACTGGCTGGGGTCTGGCTGGTATGTGGTCGGTTCAGGTCAGGCATGGTTCTGAGACCCATTCAATTCTGGATGGGAGTAGGTCTGAGTCCCGGACAACAGCTAGGGAGCTGCCTCCTCGTGTGTGTGTGTGTGTGTGTGTGTGTGTTTGTTTTTGTGAAATTACATGAGCTTAAATGTGGATATTGGAAACATATTGTAAAAACATTTAAACATATATAATGCACATATAATGCATATAAGAGAGGCACCCATGATGTTTTGGTGTGTCCTGTGTGTCCTGCCATCTTTAGTCAGCGTTACAGAAGACTTAGCCGCAAGATGCAGGCAGCAGCCGTGCCAGGTGATCCATCTCCCCGCCACCGATGATCCTATCACGGAGCTTCACTACTCAGCTAACCCACCCACTTCTTCATTCAAGATTGCTCTCCCTGAAAAGTATGATGGGAACCCAGATTGTTTCCAGGGTTTTCTTCTACAATGCGAACTGTACTTCACCCATTAACCCCATTAGTCCGATACAGCTTGTATTGCCCTCAGTATCACCCTCCTGACGGGCCCAGCTTTGGAATGGTTGACCTCTAATTGGTTTCAATAAGGTGATGATTCCAAGGATTACAGCTGCTTCCTCAGGTCTTCCAACACCCCGGTCTTTTGGGTTCAGACCAACTACTCACCCTACACCAAGGATCCCTGTACCGTCGCCGACTACGTTCTTCAATTCTGGCGGCACAGAGAGGCTGGAACGAGGCAGCTCTCAGACCCACCTTCCGCAAAGGGCTATAGGATGAGCTGCAAACAGAACTTGCGGGTCAAGATGCTGACTTTTCACTGGACCTTTTACTTTCTTTTGCCATCCAAATCCACCAGCTGCTACAATCCTGAACCCGCTTCAGGCGTTTACCCATACCTGTAGCCTCCACTTCCCAACCTGAACCTATGAAGGTAGCGGGGACCCATCCAACCAACATCGCCATTCTGACTGCGACCTAACGCCGACACCTAGATTCTCCTCGGGATGTGCCGGATCTCCTGCTGGTGCAACCCGAGAGAGGATACTGCACAGTCATACTTTGTTTAACCTATCTGTGACACTACTCCTGCCTGACTCTAAACTCCTGACTCCAAGCTCCTAGCGTTGATTGACTCGGGGGCTCAGGGGAACTTCATAGCCGAACATCTGATCGCCTCAGCAAACATCCCCTGCTCCCACCTTTCCACTGGCCACCAAGTCAGCTAACGGGCAATCTTTGGGGCCAGGTCTGCTCGCCAGGTTCATGGCTCCCATCGGTATGCTGACCGGGGAAATCCATGAAGAGACCATCCCCTTCCTCACCATGGACAACCTCACTTATCCCTTGATTCTGGGGCTCCTGTGGCTTTGCCGGGATGATCACACCATCTCCTGGGCAGCCATTTTGTTTCCAGAACTGTCTGCACCTCGCATCTCTTCAAATGAACACATTGCAGTCTGCCTCCCTCCGTCCTAACATCTCACAGGAGTACCTGGACCTGGCCCCCATTTTTGGGGCAGGAAAACCCACCACCCTTCCTCCCCACCAATCCTACGACTGTCACAGAGATACTTGATGACACAACACTCCCAAAGGCTTGCTCCTATCCCCTGTCACCAGCAGAAGAGGCGGCCATGGGCGCCTATACCAAGGAAGACCTCGACCTCAGCTTAATCCGTTCTTCTCTGTCCCTAAAGTTTACTCGACACTCAGGCCCTGTATCGACTATCATGGATTGAACCGGATCACCAAGAAGTACTCTTACCCTCTCACTCTTGTGCCGTCAGATGTGGAACAGCTTCAATCGGTTTATCAAGCTCAACCTCCAAAATGCTTATAATCTGGTGTGGAGGAGGCGAGTGAAAAACAGCCTTCAGCACCAGCACGGGCCACTACGAATACCTGGTGAGGCCTTTCGGCCTGGCCAACACCCCTGCCATCTTCCAGGCCTTTATGAACAACGTGCTATGGGACATGTTGAGGTTATTCGTCACAGTCTACCTCAATGACCTCCTAACCTACTCTCCCGACCTCCGGTCGCACATTGCCCAGGTACGACAGGTGCTCCACAGACTGCAGGAGGACCATCTCAGGGTGAAGGTGGAGAAATGCATCCTTCACACACAGCCGTGAGCTACCTAGGTTACATGATCTCCCCCCTAGGCGTGGCCATGGCTATCTCATGGAACTCCTCCAGGGCAAGCCTTATGCCCTTCGCTGGTCCCAGATGCAGAAAAACAGGTCCAAGCCATCATACTACCAACACCATGTTTCACAGATAGGATAAGGATAATCTTCAAACGCAAAGCTTTTAATTTCTTTCAGCTTCCTGGACTCTGCCTTGAGGTGAATGTTGTGAGTGGAGAGCCAGATCGATTGTCCAGGGCTGTAAATAGAACTGTGCGTATAGTGACGGTTGGTGGTGGCAGTGGTCTGTGACTGTGTCCTGAGCAGCAGGTCCTGAGCCGGCTGCCATACTTCCCTTGATGAAAAGGGCAGCTGGTAACTCAAGGGGGGGACAGTTGCAGGGCTACCTTGCAGTACCCCTGAATGAACTTCTTGTAATAGTTGTTGAATCCCTGTGCTGTAGATCCTTGCAGTTAGAAGGAACTGGCGAATCAACTGCTGCTCGCACCTTGGCTGCTCAAATCCTGCCTGGCTCAATGATGTAACCCAGTAATGCCACCGTGCTTTTGTGGAATTCACACTTTTCTTAGTGAAAAGCCAGTTCTCAAAGGAACAAGAGGGCAACCGGTGCATCTGAATGGAGTGTTCAGAACCAGACCTAGAGAGAATGAGAATATCATCCAGGTATACAAAAACAAACCTGTTCAAAAAGTTCCAAAACACATTATTCACAATAGCCTGGAAGACAGCAGGTGCATTGGTGTGCCCGACTGGATGTGCAACAGGTGGTAAGCACTGTGTAGTTCGAGCTTAGTGAAAATGGTAGCCTTCTGTAAAAGCTCAAAGGCAGAATGTAGTAGGGGTAAATGATATTTGTTCTTCACTATGATGAGGTTAGGATCTTGGTAGTCTACGCTTAGCCTGAAGGTGTGTTGTTTTTCTACACAAAGAAGAATCTGGTTCCAACCAGGGAGGAGAAGGGATTAACAATTCATCCTTGAAGAGACTGGCTAAGTTAGTTGTTCATGGCCTCCTGCTCTGAGAACCTGACTGTTGGGTGCAGGCGCACCCAGGAGAAGGTTGATATGCCAGTCATAGGGACTACAAGGTGGCAGTGAAAGCGTACAAACCTTGGTTAACACCTTCTTTAGGTCATGGTGTTCCAAGGTGTTAGGAGTAAGGCTCACCTTATTGGTAGGGATGGTGGCGGAGTGCAGGCAGTGGGTGGGGCAGGTCTCACTCCACTCAAGCACCCATCCAGTGGTCATGGGGGCCGTTAAAGTGGTAACCAGTCGTGTAGAAACCACTTCTTAAAAGTGCACACGGATTGCCTCAACCGTCCGCCAGGTGCGCGGCATCAAGAGGTGCCATCAGCAGCAGGGAGGCATGTCTTTTGCAATCATGCCCTTGCTACCACTAGATGCCACCACAGGATCAGCTACCAGTAAAAAACACGCATAACCACCTCTAGAGCACAAATATAAGAAGTCAAGGGGTGCCAACACCCATCTTATCAGCCACCTGCTAACAGCGGCACTAGTAGGGATGACTGTTCAATTAGGTGTAAATCAGGACTAAAATCTTTTACCCCAATAGTAGTAAGCTGTCCACATTGATAAAGTCATTAACATGCATAATGCATCAACAAGTCCAATTCCTACATATTTACTAAAAGAATTGATACCTTGTATTTTACAACCACTATATATTATTTCAAATTCTTCCCTTACCTTATGTGCCAAAATCCTTTAAGTGTCCCGTAATTAAACTACTGATAAATAAGCCAACCTTAAAATGTGTTTGCTGTCTAATTAAAGACCAATTTAAAATGTAGACCAGCAGCTCTGTAGTTACCTATAATGACATTAAAGTCAAGATTCAGGTCAGGATTTATTAATATTATCAGATAATGGACATGTTGTTGACATTTTCTTGTTCTATTAGATTTAAGTGCAGCATTTGAGTCTATAGATCATAATATCTTTCTTAATAGACGGAAAACACTATAGGCATTAATAGACTTGCATTTCTTGTTTTTTTCTGACCAATAGGTACCAGTATGCTTATTTAAAATAAATGCTCTATGCTCTCAAAAGTGAAATATGATTGACTTTTATGTTGCCCACTATTATTTTCCCTGTACTTGATAACCCTAAGCTCAATTAATCATAAACATGGCTGTAGTTTTCACTGCTATGCAGATGATACACAGCTGTGCATATAAGCCGATCCAAATGAAGGCCATACAGCAAAAATGTGAATTGTGTTAAGCAAATAAAAAAATGATTTTATTTAATTTGATCTTAGTTAACTCAAAACTGAGGTTTTATTATTTAGACCTAAGACTATGAGATTCCATACATCTATCCTAAATGTACAGTAGATGGTTCCAGACAGTGATTATCAATTGAATTCCATATTGATTAAAAAATACTTCTTTTAACGTCTAAAGAACTGCGTGGTCTGAATTCTTAGAGTCTTACAATTCAGCTCATCTACTTTGATTGCAAGGTGAAGACTTTTTAGTTCCTAGAATTAAGAAAAGCTTTCTCATACTTGGCCCGTAAATATGAAATAAACTCCCCACTTCAGTTTGAGTTTCAACAAAAGAAAATATTTTTCTAATTTTTAAGTCTATGCAGGCTTTTTGAGTCTGGCATGCCTGCATTCTCATTTCCTGGCCAATGGCCAAGAGTGTCTGGTCAGCAGACCAATAGGTCTGGGTTTCACTCAGGTTTGTTGATCAATGGGCTGCTGATGCCTTACCTGATCCCTCTAGACTGTGTTACCTTGTGTTTCTCCTCTTTCAAGCTATGCTGCTATATCTAATGCTGCTGGAGTTTCATGCTGCACTTGACATCGGTGATTGTAAGGAAGGACACTGGAGACCTCCTCGTCTCTGGGATTGTGGTTGCTGTAAAGCACATTGGAAAGACGGCACTGCTCAGAAAGATGTTGAAAATGTCAATGAAAAACTTGGCTAGCTGGTCTACACATCTTTTGACCTTGCCAGGAATGTTTTCTGGTCCAACAGTTTTCTACAGGTTGTTGCTGTGTGGAGCTTTCCTCACTTAATGGGGTGAGAAAAGTGCCTGGTCACGGAGTGAAGGGGTGAACGTTAAGTGTTGAGTGCATCTGGAAGGGTGGCATCACAGTCTCAGGCAGGTGGTGTACCCCTATATTTGATGATGGCCTGATGCTCTGCCACATATGCCGCTGCTCCTGAAGTGGCTGTGGATGTTCTGGCTGTGTGCACGTTTTGCCTCTTTGTTTGCGCTTGCTGTTCTCAGCTGACAGTGACAGAGTCACAGGTTTTCAGCAGTCTGTGCACATTTGCAGTCATCCACAGATTCTGGATGGGTCGTGTGGTGATATTTTTGAAGATGGTGACATAATTGGTGCACTTTTTCATGTAGCTGGTCACTACTGAAGAGTAAATTATATGAAACATTATTGTTTTGCTCAAGTTACCTATAGTTTGTAAGGGTTCGCACTGCGAGCCCTTTTGCGTTGTTTGCCGTGGTGCGTTATTTTACCCCTATCCCTTAGTGTTGTGTTTGCGTTTTCTCCCCACGTCCCTAATGACGTTAGTTTTGGTTCTTCGCGTCGATCGATTGGTTTGTTTCTTTATTTTAAGCACCTGTTTTTAAAATGTTCTTAAAAAATGTTCGCTAGCTCATTACATTATTCCCCGTTTTGTCTGCGTTATGTTTTGAATGTTCCTTATAATGTCTGTGCACTTATTGTTTGTTTTGTTTCGTTTTTTATAGTCCGTTAAGGACTCCTCTGCTCGTCTTCCTCGGCAGCTGATGGCGCCCGGGACACGAGGCTGGAAGGGGCTGATCCCTGGACCCACGGCTAGAATGAATCGCGTTTGGGCCAGAGGAGTCGCCCCTGGACCCTGGCCGCTAGAAGCTGCTTCAGGGTCGCTATCGGTGCCGACTCCCGGATCCACGGTCATACCAGACCGTGTCTCGATCCTCGGCCGTAAAGGGCAGTGCCTGGATCTTCGGCAATAGCTGCCGTCACTAGATTCCCAGCTCTGAAAGCTGTCCTTTATTCCCCCCCCCCCTTTTGTCCTTTTACCTTTTTCTGTTCTGGCTGCTTTTAGTTTTCCTTTTCTTTTCCTTTTTATGAGCTCGTTCGCGGTACCCCGCCTCCCATAGGCGCTGTTGCTGGCGCTGTTGCTGGCTTCGGCACAAAGCCATCTATTATGGCGATACTGCGACCCCCGCCTTCGCCATGGGACCTGCTTCGCTCCAGCTTGTTCGCGAACCCCTGGGACCCTGTCGCCCTGGACCTCCAACCAACGGATCCCAGCAGACTTTCAGCACCCAGGCTGTTTGCAGACCCCTGGACAGCTGTGGAGTGGGCCCCTCGGCCCCACCACGGGACTCTGGACTCCAGGCTCAAAGCCCCTACCGGACTCATGTGGGGATTACGTTTGCGACTATCGGTTAAATGCCTGCTATGTGTGTTTTTGTTTAAATAAATGTTCTTTGGTTTTCCCCGTATTTGTTGTCTGTCTGTGGATACTGCATTATGGGTTCCGGTCTTAAGACCCGATAGGGATGCTGGGGATTAAGCGGGACCAGGAATGGTCTTGCGAGGCCCTATCGTAACACAGAGGGTGAGGATAGTGTGACCATACCAAAAACATGACAATACCTACCTATCATAGATGTTGAGTAACCAGTTGAGGCACATATCCACACAGATTGGGATATTGATGAGTATAGACCGCTCCTCTTCCAGTCTCTCATACAAGGCAGTGAGGGAATGGATCACCTCCACCACGTCCATTACATACTCACCATGTTGTAGCTCCTGTTCTCTGAACACTTCGGCTACACTTGTCAGTTTCATGAGGTCTACTACACACAAACATATAATGCATGCTCACCATTAAAAGTAGAGTTTTAAGTGCCCAGAGTGCAATCTTATTGTATTTGTTTAATCTAAAGTGTTTTTTCTTGGAACAGTCTAGTGGTTCTAAATATAAGCTTGTCCACTGATGTCACAGCAAATTGGAAAATCAGATATAAAAAGAGCATATTGTATGAGAGATTTGGAGTGATTTAAGGGCTGCTTTTGATGGATGGTGGTTGTTTCAATACACTCTTCCTCAAACACAGCTACAGTGCAATTCTAATAATTAGGTTTTAAAATAACATGGAATATGAAAGCAACAGAAAGAAGTGGAATTGTGATGGAAAGGAAAGAGAGCAGTGAGAATGAGTCGGAAAGAGCCTCAGAGAGAGAAAGGAAGCGTGAGGGAGGATGGAATAGATAAAGGGAAATAAAGGATGTTGTAGCACTGCAGTGTGTACTCATGCAATATTATATATTTAATTCTTGAAGAATTCAAAGGAGGAGAAAAGGACAATTATGAAAGAAACTTCTGCTATCCTCTTCTCAGATGTGTACTGGAGTGGATCAATTGGTGGCAGTCAATCTGCAGCATGCCTGGGAGAGAAAGCTCCTGCTCTAGCACATAAACCTCAGCTTGCCAATTCTGACTCCAGCCAAGAATTTAATAGATTTTTTTTCATCTCATCCATTTAATTACCTCAAAATAAGGTCTACAATTTCAATAATAATTAGACCTTAACAGGCAGCTGAAATTCACTGGATCTTATTGAATATGACACAAGCTAGTCAGGCCATGTCCACAGTTAATCAATGGCTGGTACACACTGAAAAACAGGTAGTGCATCAGAAGCAGGACAGAGGAGTTACAGAAGGAATGGGTATGTTTCAGCATGCATACATCTTAGAGCTTTCTGCACCCGCCGCAGTTTCATGGCAGTCCGATACGCTGAAAATTTGATGTTGTTCATGTCGGCTAAGAAAGTGAGATAACACAGGCAGAACAAAGAATAGATAAAACAATATTATTTTAAAGTTGAAAACAAGAGAAACATTTACAAACAATAGATAAAGATGTCTAAGCTCAACAAGTATTAGTGAAAAAAATAGCTATGATTGGTTGGGGGTGTGCTGATAAATATACCTAGTGCTTGAAACAACTCTGTCATCTTTGGATGATCCCAGCAGGTTGTCTGAGCCTGGTGGCTATGGAAGGAAACAGAGTATTTAGCATAGCACAAAATAGAAAGAATTTTAAAAATTACATTTAGTCAGGTAGATGTGGAAGCATAGCAAGATGAAAGTAATGCACAAAAGGTGGGTAAGTAAACAATAAACTAGACACTGACTTGTCTTGTGATTTCACTTATTATCAAAAAATGTATCAGATTAATTAATCAACAAAAGTGGGCAGAATTACAGTAACTACAGAGTTATTCATTGGCACATAATTACCTTATATTAGCTGATCATTTAGCACAAATAAAACCCATCTTCATTTCCCTCCTGTGGCCCACTTACCCAGTCAATAAACATCACACATACACAAAGCATCGCTTGCCAACGGGTTAACTACACAGAGCCCTTTCTGTACAGATGTGTTGACAGATTTCGAATCATAATACAGGACACTAATGCCAAATAAAGTCAACTCAGCCACTGGAAGTATACTGACGATTCAAACAAAGATCACTCTCTTTCTACAAAATGTAATCAATTGTATTGCACCCATTCGAGCCTTGCCTGCTTAGTATCTACACTAACAGCATTGGGCTGTGAAACAAAGCATATATCCTGAAAAACACTGGAAGTATTTGAAATATTATTAACATCAATGCACAAAAATATCCAGAACTAATAAACATTAACTGTGCTTTCAACAAATTAACTTCAGATATTTCACTACTGGCTTAACTTACAGGCTTTCATGTCAACTGTGGCTAGATCAAGGCTCAACTTACTTGATGTAGTACGGCACTTTGTTTGGGGATATTGCACGCTCCCATGGTATCTGCACGGAACCTAAGAAACGGGCAGAGTGCACAAATAGAAGCTAGGTAGACAAAATATTATAATTCCGAAAAGTATGTCATGCATAAAATGCTAATTTCAAGGTTTAAATTGCCACATTTGTAAATTTGTAAATATATAGTGCTGTAATGAATAAAGGCTTAAAACAGCACATATAGCATAGGTGTGTATAATATATCTCTGTTTTATAGAGCACTGTACATTGTTAATATGCCATCACTTATTATCCATAGCTCAGACGATACAGTGCTCTTACTGGGATAAGATGGCTAAATGCTGACGGATGGTTCCTTCATATAAAAATGTGTGAGAGACCTGTAGGTGGTCAGAAGGACTCTATGGACAATAGAAGTGATATAGTTTGAAAAAGTCAAGTCTCCAAAACATAAATGTCAATACATTTTATCTACACAGTTATTATCCAAGAATATGATCATTTTTAGAGGCTTACTTACTTGAACAGATTTCTCATTAATGTTGCAGTGGTCTTTCTTTACAAATATATTTTAAACCAAGCAATTTATATTTTAAATCAAGCAAATTTCCTATTATTCATATTCATACCATTATTAGTTATCAGAGACACCTTTATTAAACACATTGGGGTGACTTTTTAGGTCAGTTTAGTTAGAACTGGCCATTCTTTGTTTTTATGTTTGATAATAAAGCAGAGCTGCATAAAGCTACTTATAGCTAATAAAGCAAAGCTAACAAAAAGGAATTTGTGTCAAAACATCTGACTAAATACATCATCCTACTGTTCTACCTTACAATAAGAAGCATAAATGGCTTTTCCATTCCTGTTGAATATGACATGCCCAAAAAATAGTCATCTTCTTATGCACATGCTCTTAACACGCACTTATCATTCTCTTCTATGTTTTGCTCCTTAATTTCTCCAAAAATAAATGATATAACAGCCACTGTTAGTACTTCAGAGGATTTTATTTGCACTAGAGGAGAGACTATTGACCCTACAAGCAGCCTATGGTTAAGGTTGGAGAAATTGTAAGTTTTAAATAGATTATTTGTTTGTTATCAAAGTGGCACAAAGATGATGTGGAAACAGCTGTCAATATAATAGCTTCTGTCAATTATAAATTATGCTTTCATAAACATGCCATCAGTGACTCTCATTAATACCACTGGCATTAATGTTTAGTATAATTTACATTCTCAGCTAAGTCTGCCATGGCAGATGGTATCGCGCTGCATGCTCTGCATTGTTTAATTCCCACCAATTAATGTGAATATTTGTAGTAGCAGAAAACAATTAACATGGTGCTATATCAAATATATTACTATTGTTTGGCAGAGATGGTAAGCAAAGAAGTACAAATCCCGCAATTCCTCTTTTCTTCACTTGTGAACTAGACCCTAAGATACTCCTCAACTCACCCCCTGCCTGTAACGGGCATGCCATCTTTTTTTCTGAGAGATAATCATGGCCTCAGAATTAGTGGGCCAAAATGGAGACCTCCATATGAAGAAGCCAGAAAGATAACTTCAATAGCAGAGAACGACACCTGCTGACCGCACTTTCTGGAAGCCCTCATGTCCCAGGATACACACCACCAGGCTGTTCATGAAAATCAGACAAAGTACTACCCTGACAGGGTCCAACAGCCACGCTGAACAAGTCTGAATTACTGCCAAGAATGTGAGCGCAACTCAAACTTGCGCTAACCAGATACCATTTTCTCTTGAATTACCCCACCACAGGATGTTTTGGGAAACATGGTTAATATGCTTTCTCCGAATCCACAAAGCATGTGTAGAGGAAAATAGCAAACTCCCGAGCTTTTCCAACCTCCTGCATTGTTCCTCTTGTATCTGAGTTTTGACTAATAGACAAATTTTCCTTTCCTATACCACGGCATAGATGTTTCCAGGTAGGAGTGGAATGCTCCAAAAATTGGCACACACTCTTTTTTATAATTGGGAACCACAATCCCAGATTGCCAATTCAAAGGCACTGTCCATGCAATATTGTAGAGGCATCGCCAGGAGTCTTGCCACTATGAGGCCATCCAACTACCCCAGTGACTTCGACCAAGAACTGACACCCCAGACACCCTACCTCCTGGAAGCATGACCTCGGATGAAGGAGATCCTCAAACTACTACTTTTAACCCTCGGCAATACTTTCAGTCGAGTTTAGAATTAAGTCATCCTTGCTGAGCAAAGTTCCGACAGTTACTTACCCTCTTATGCAGTCCAATCGTTTTCCAGAATCTCTTTGAGGCTGCCTGTAAGTCATTCTCCATGGCCTCACCAATCTCCTCTCACACTCTAGATTTAGCTTCAGCAATTGCCAAAGCTGCTGCCATTTTAGGCATGTTGCTACCCAGCCACTGAACCAGGAGTTCCTTGAGCTAGACAAGCTTGAAAAGCCTCTTTCCTTCCACTTGACCGCATCCTTCACCTCTGGCATCCACCACAGGGTTTGTGGGTTGCCACTGTAACAGGCACCAACACGTTTTTGACCAGAGCTCTAAGGAGCTACTTCCACAATTGAGGTTATTCCTCTATATCCCCTTACTCCTCTGGAAGTTGTCTTCTAGATGAACTGCCAGGCATGCCCTACAGTTTTCTCTGCCACCTGATCAATCCAGATGGTGATCAGTTAAGAGTTCAGCCATCCAGAACAGAAGACAAAACCACAAAGTCGTTCAGTGCTAATATACTTTTACTTAAGTCAAGAACTTGTGTAACTCTGCTACATCTGCTGTTTAGCAATTTCATGATGTCCAACTGTTCACATTAGTTCTAACTCTGACCCAGTCTATATAAGCCAGCTCTCTTACTGGAAAGAAAGTGCTGTGATCCAGGGCCAAAGTCTCTGTGGGCATCCTGCAACTGCTTCAGGCGTTCTTCAATAGAACCCTGTGATACAGATAGAGAGATGCAGAAAAAGATAACAGACACTTCCATATTCTTGTCTTTAACTACCCATACAAATACATAAACAAAAACACACATTTTTTTATTTAATATACTTATGTTTAGTTTAACTATAAATGTCATCAAGCTAGTTCAGTCCTTGGTTTAAAACTGGCAGTGCATTAATAATAAAGTTAAAACAAAATTATAATTCTGTGTATTAACATACAGCATCTGAAAATGCTAATATACTATACAATTACTTGATACTGGCATTGTTGCAGAGTTAAACTAGGTCTCCAATTCATATCATATGTTATCTCTTACAACTTTATATTTGTAATTTTCTGTATATGTTCAGCTTTTTTCCCATTATTAGCACACTCTTTTATAAGCTGTTAAATTTCTGTATATTTTCTTATTTTAAGGTAGATAATCAGTAGATATAGTAATTAATTTATTCTTGCTCATATAATGGAGCAGATACTCTGAAACTGAGTTACAGATTTCAGGCCTACTTATGGCCCAGATCTGACCTCAGAAAGTCAACAACATATTCTGTCAACCCTAGAGAACATTCCACCCTGATAGTTAGGATATTCTGAGCCAGTAATGCCTGATAATGCTCAGTTTTCACCACCTTTTATTGACAATGTGTGAAACAGATACACTGAGTGCTAGGGACCCCTGTCTGGTGTCACCTCATTTTCAAAAGCCCACTCAGAGATGGAGGCTGGGATTGTGGTAATATTTCAGACTGGGTCTCTGTGTTACATGTGCACTTACGGCTGAAACACTCAAAATTCCCAAAAAGTGCAACATATCTTATGCACTACACTCTTGTACTGTTCGATTATCCTTGAAAGTAACCAGGAGATAAAGAAAAATAAAACAGGAGATAAAATGTCAGCTGTGTCTGTGTGTTTTTCTAAAATGAGAGGTAGAAATAGAGAGGTGTAAACTAGATGATTATTCACTTTTGCCTTGTTAAATTTCAGAGGGTGGTTGTATATAGCTTCTTTGTGTTCTTCTGGGGTTTGCATGGCTCCCCTACCCTTTACCGATTTCTTAGGGTATCCTACCCCTAGACTGGGATGTAACATAATGTGGGCCCTCTCTGGAATTCCTCTTAATATTTGGTGGTTGTGTTGACTGAGCATCTAGGTTTGTAAGACTTGCTACAGCAGAATAATACCTTCCCACCAACACCCTTACAGACTTTGTGTGTGCATCTAAATCAAATCTAATAGAGCCATGTACATCTCCATTTCAGTGTACTTCAGTGGCTAGCCCTGCCTAAGCTGCAGTTTTGCATCTTGTTTTTTGCAAATCTGTAGTTTTTCCCACTAATTGTTATTTAAAAATAGCTATTTTGACTCTTTTTGTTGGAGCTTAAGCTAAACGGGGATTTAGACCCTTTCAGGGTGCACCTCAAAAGTCTTTTAAGTTTGTTTCTTAAGACCTCTGAAGACCTAAAAAAGTGCTAGGTTAGGTTAGGTTAGGTAGTTAGGCCTGAGGTTCCTCAAACACACTCCCCAAAGTACTTCTCAGCCTGCCCACAGTTTAGAAATGACAGATTTTGATGTAGGATATTTCTAATAATCTGGTTTTGCAGATCCTGTTAAATGATTTAGAACTAAAGATCAAACAACAGGACTAGCAGATACAACTGTTGCATCTTTTTGGAGGAGGGAACCTGGAAGTATTATGGTTGAATTGGTCACCACATTAGATCACATTACATTTAGTCTTTGGACAGCATGAAGCTGATGCTTATTTTTCATAAGCATTAAATTGATTTATTTCAGCTTATTTTTGCTTAAATGACTTTGTGTCACATCTGCTGACTGCGCAGGAGCACACTTGCCATTGATCAGCAGAGACTATTTATTGTTCTCGCCCACACTTACCGTGGTGCAAGTTTTTAGTTTCCTGAACGTTTTACGTTTGTGTTTGTGTCCTGGGTTCTTATGAACATGTTTTGAACATGTCTGTTCCTTTGTTTATGTACCTTTATGTTTGTTATAATAAATCACTACATGCATTTTTCTTCCCTACACCCAGCGTTACAATATGCACTGGGATATTGGCCTTAGGGCAGCGAGCATATAATGAGTTGGACAAAGCCCTCCAAAACTTATTGTATATGAAATTACCCAGACATAAAATAAACCTATTTGAGAAATGGTGCATCACTAATAAAGAATTTGAGAGTTGAGAATCATGAATTTAATTGAACACAAAATTAATGTTTGGGTCAAGCTGCATTGTTTGTGAATGTGTATATTGGCTCTTGCAAGTTTCTGGAAGCATTAAAGTTTTCTATATTTCTGCTCACATAAATTAGGTCATTAAATATCCCTTAATTTTAGTGAGCAGTGTATAACCTAAAACATCAGATGTTTACAGAAGTCCTATAAGTGAATAAAGAGAATAAAGTAATTGAAAGAGCTCTACTGTTTTGAGACAGTGCTTGTAGGGACAGTCATAATTCATAAAGTGGAGCTTGGAGTCATTTGGGTACCTCAGCATAATGTGTATTTGCAAACTAAATATTTTTTTAATTGTTATTGACTTTGGGGAATGACCTAGAAGGTAGCAAGTTATGCACTTTGTGTGAGATATTCCACTGATATTACTGGTAAGCAGCAGTATCCTACTGTGTTGCCTGCTTATATAGCAATGCATGCACAGAGACAAATTAAACAAAGTGGTCAATATGTGTCTTTTTGTTTGCATTGTGAATGATAAACCATTTCTTCTGGAGGCAGAATGCACCCTGAGTGATGAGGCTTGCTCTACTTTACCCTTGGCATGTAAGGACCTAATTTTAGCTCAATTCTTTAGCTCAATTCTCAATTCTTTATTGGCTTAGTGCTTCCATTTCGTTATGGCTTAAAGAAACACGTGGCTTACTTTGCTTTATTAATAAGGATGTAGCAACCATCTACATTGTCTTAGAAGGTGATATTTCATGTTAGGGTACCAACTCCATACTGCAAGTATGTACTGGTGTTCATATGATTACGCTTGTTCTGATTTTACTGGATGTACATGGATGCATTGACAAGCTGTCATACAGGCCATTTCCAGTGTTTAAAAGAAAGAAACACAAGTTGTAGTAACAGTAAAATTAAGTAAATAAAATTTTAATCAAATAATGAAATAGATTTAAAATTTAAAAAGTTCTCAGCGGTAATTTATTAGAGACGCATTGTCTTGTTGTTACTGTTACTAATTGGTTAGGAGTACAGGGTCTATTAACAATCACTAATGCCATGCACAGCATGAAACTCTGGCAGCATTGCTATAGCAGCATAGCTAGGAAGTGGAATAACCAGGAGGTAACACAGCCAAGAGGCAAGCGCCAAGCCGAGCCATGTATCCCAGTCTAAATCTAACCAAAAACCTAAGTAAATAAGAATGTTTTTAGCCTAGACTTAAAAATTGGGATTGTCTGAATCTCTAACAAAAGTGGGACGTTTATTCCATATCTGGGGGGGCAAATATGAGAAAACTTTTCTCCCTGCTCTTACTTTTTAAAATTTGCGAACTGAAAGAAGTCCTGCATCTTGTGAACGAAATAGACGAGCTAGATTGTAAGATTCTAAATTAATTCAGATAATCTGGGACCAGACTGTGTAGAACTTTATACAGCATGTTATATATA
>JAUZST010095648.1:0-18978 GCA_034779995.1 Parotocinclus haroldoi
GAGTGCTTTATTATTATTATTACTATTATTACTGCTTATTATTATTGCTGCTACTGATGAGTGCTTTATTATTATTATTATTGCTGCTACTGATGAGTGCTTTATTATTATTATTACTATTATTACTGCTTATTATTATTGCTGCTACTGATGAGTGCTTTATTATTATTACTATTATTACTGCTTATTATTATTGCTGCTACTGATGAGTGCTTTATTATTAACATTACTGTTATTATTATTATTGCTGTTATTATTACTGTTGTTGTTGTTGTTATTATTATTACTGTTATTATTATTTCTGTTATTATTATTATAATTATAATTATTATTATTTCTGTTGTTATTATAAATTTATAATAAAATAGTCCAGTATTGTACAAAAATTTAGGGAAGCCGCTGTAATCCTCTAGGGTTAAAGGTCATGACGTTTGGATCTAATTTTGTCCTCCGGCTCTTTCCTTCTCCTAACCTTGTTTGCTCCTCTCAGGTTTTTGGAGCTGTCTGTGTTCTTCTCTGTGAAGCCTAAGAGCGGCGAGAAAGAGGTCTCACCCAACACGTTCTTCTCCGTCTGGCACGAGTTCTCCACCGATTTTAAGGATTTGTGGAAGAAGGAGAACAAGCTGATCCTGCAGGAGAGGTGAGAGACGCACTGGATATATTTAGGCCTTTTTCTATGGAGCGTGTGGTGTTTAGTCCAGGACCTCGACCTGATCTCAGCTCGAACATCTCTGGAATGTTGAACACACACACACTCACCCCTACAGGGAGAGATTTAGATTTTGTTAGGTAGAAAGCCTCTGATGTATCCAGCAGTGTATCTTAAGCACTGGGATTTGTTACATGTTAAGGGAACTGTCTGTTCTCGTAGTGGACGTGTTGAAGCCGTTCGATTGAAATTTAGTGGCGGAGTGATGACCCTGGCTTCTATACGGCGCCATGGACCTCCCTCACCTTTAACTCATAAAGTTTGTGTGCTTTAAAACTATAAGATGATCATCCCAGGGACAGGGATAAACCTCTAAAGCCTAACGAACACGACTTGGGTTTATACACTTATTTTTGGGAGGAGGTTGCAACTCTTCCTTGGCCTGTCGCCTTTTTTTGAATTTGTTTAACGTTTGGAGGCGCTTCTTACCCACCCACTCGGAGACCTTTGGTCGTGGGTCGTGTCTCAGCACCTCCGTTCCTCCGGCCTGGTTCAGGTGGGGAATCTCCTCGGGATCTTAGAAAAAATAAATAAATAAATAAGCTCGAGTTTGTTGGTTTCTTCCATCCTGCAATAGTGCTATTGAGGGAGGAGGGGATCATCCCTCTGCAACAGGGTTTAGATGCTCCCTGCTTACTCGTCTAAATCTCACCAGTTTTCTCTTTCATTTGAGTTTCATTTATAGCTTTATTGTTTTTATGTTTGGTTTAATTTTTTTCCTTGTTTTAGCTGTTTTAAATTATCTTCTGGGTTCTATTTTTATTTAATTTTCCTCTCTTGGATTTATTATTATTATTTATTTCTCATTGTGTTTGTGTTTTTGTACTTTTTTTTTCTTTTATTTTCAATTGTTATTTAAATGTAAAGCTTTTTTTTCTTTTTTAACTTTCAAATGTATAGTTTTTTAACTTTATTTTTAATTCCTTTTTTTCCATTTAGTTTTTTTTTTTTTTTTTTTTTTAATAGCTCTTTTTTTCTTTTTCGGAGCCTGATTTAGTTGGTTTGATCGGCTCTGCTCCCTCGAGGATTCCTGATGCCAGAAACTTTACAGAAGCTTCTGATTATGGTTCTGATTAATATTCATATTAATTTTTATTATTAATCTTGTGGTTCTGATATTGTTTTTTTTTTTTTTTTTTTTTTTTTTTTTTTTTTTACTTAGTTTTTTGATTCCATTAAGATTTGCTTAAGTGTGTTTTCGTGCCCCTCTTAACCGTCCCATACTCGACGTGTTTAATATTAAATCCTCGGTTCTAACCCGCGTAACTAACAGAAGGCTCCTGCTCTACACCCTGCTCCCACTGGCCGGCAGTCACCAGGTACAAATTATAGCAAAGACGAGCGAGAGGGAACCTCTACATTATTCATAGGAACCGTATCTGCCCCATCTCCCCTAAAATCCTGCCGTTCAGATCGAGTTTCCTACCCCTCACCGTCTGCGCCGTTCTCCACATTTGAGATTTCCTCGAGAGAAAAAAAAGCTCTGCCTTTTATCTTTCGCAAACCAGTGAACAGATTGTTTTTAGGTTCCTGATCCAGGTTCCATCACGCTCTCTTCAGGAGTCCTGTGAACAAATTGGGAAGAAGAAAGTTTACATTCGGACTAAAAATGGATGGTTTTTATTAGCTTTATAAATGTGAGGACGAACCTATTTAATCTCGTTTTATTAACGATTACAGCCTGTGGTTTGTCTTTGTGCCCCTGATGGACCCGGGTTTTTTGTGATGCTGTGACACTTTCCTCTGAATGCTCTCCCTCTGAGCGATGTCCGAAATCTCGGGCACTGAAAACGGATCCGCTCCCCTTTCAGCCGGCTTGTTCTCCTTTCCCGTCTGCACACCCCTCTGCTGAGATAAGGTGGCACTTTGTTAAACAGAGCGCCTCTTTATGTGACGCCTTTTGACTCTCTAAGCGCGCCCCTCTCCACGGCCTCCGTTCCCACCGGCCAACCCGACGCTCTCGCCTTTCTACTGACATTCTGTGCCCCCTCTTAATCAAAAAATCTCACTCTGAAGTGTCTCCGATGGCACCTAAAGCCCACAGGAGGCCCTCAGCCCCACCCCCCAGGGTAGCTAATTTGTCAGCGGTCCCCTGGCGTTTGTGGGTCTGAATGGGACGGGGCTGCAGGCCTCACCAGAGACCGTCTAAACCCGAACAAACCCGCGCTCTCTATATCCTCTTATCGTGTAACTTAAGATTTAAGAGTACAGAAACGCTGCGGCTCATACATCACGCCACCTGCTGGTGAGGCAGAGTCTCTGCGGGACCTAAAGATGTCCTTGCCGTAAAACTAACGACGGTTAGAGACGATAAAGGACTTGGTTTGGGCAAGAGAAAGACGATGCTGAAACTGTGGGGTTAGAACAGTGTTGGGATTCCATTTATAACCTTTTATTCTTTTTCTGTCTTCGATTTCATTTATAGTTTTTTTTTTTTTTTTATTTAATTTTTTTTTTTTATTTCACATATAGCTTCTTTTTTTTAAAATTCAAATTATAGCTTTTTTTGGTGGGAGGGGTTCCATTTTATTTAATTTTTTTCTTTTATTTTGTTTTGTTTTGATTATAGCTTTTATTCTTTTTTTTGGGTGTGGGGGTTCCATTTATAGTTTTGGGTTTTTTTTCCTTTGATTTTTTTTTTTCAATTTTTTGTCTTGGATTTCATTTAGATATAAATTTTTTTTTTTTTTTATTTTATTATTATTTTTTTTTTTATATATAAACGTATATTTTTTGGGGGAGGGGGTTCTATTTACGTGTGTGTGTGTGTGTGTGTGTGTGTAAGTAAAATGCGGCGAGGGGGTCGTTAAAAAAAAATTTGGTTTCATCTCAGAGATTCCATCTGAAGGGGGGGGGGGTTCAGATTTATTTCCGGCGTGCGTTAATGATAATACGGTGTCGTTGTTAAGTGTTTCACCTCATCATCATTATTAGGAAGTTTATCTTAAACAGAAATGTTTTACAGCTGCAGAAACGGCGTCAGAAGAACGCTTTCCCTCGCTGTGAATTCACTCGCGTCCTGCTCTAACACTGTCTGTACCAGTTAGTCTTACTGGTTCCAGTAGTTTGTCTTACCGCTTCCAGTAGTTTGTCGTTATGTAGGTGTTTAAATAAGACGGTTGTGGGAACGTGGTGAAAAAGACGGCAAAGGGATGATGGCAGATGATGGTGGATTGTTGTGGACTGTGTGGGCGTGGTAGAGAGGCACTGGGCGTGGGAGGTGTTTAGGTGGATGGGTGATGGGCCTGCCCCGACCTGCTGTGTAATGGCATGCCCACACCCACGGAAAGTTTTAAGCTATAGAGCATTTTGCATGTTGCTGCATGGTCAGTACAGCCCAACAGTTTCAGTAGGTCAGGGTCATGCTGCATGGTTGCTACGGTGCTTGCTTGGTGGTTGCTTTGATGTTGCTAGGCGGTTACCATAGTATCTCGGGTAGTATTTACGGTGTTGTCATGGTATATAAGGTGGTAGCAACGGTGTCCCAGACGATTTCTACAGTTTTGCCAAGTGGTTGCTAGGTGGGTCCTACGATTGCTACAACATCCTAGGTGGTTGCTATTGTGTTGCTAGGTGATTGCTTTTGTGTCCCAGGTGCTTTCTGTGGTGTTGCTGGGTGGTTGCTAGGCAGTTGCTATGTTGCCACTATAGAGCCACCATGAACCGCTAAACCATAGCAACCAGCTGAGATTGCTATGGTGTCCCAGGTGGTTGCTAGGCGGCTTCTATGATGTTGCTAGGTGGTTGCTATGGTGTAGCTACGACGTTGTAGGCGGTTGCTATGGTATCGTATTTGGCTTTAGTATACTGTATAGTGTAGAATAATTTGTTTGGACCGATCAAGGACGATAAACGCTGTCGATTGATTCTTTATCGTCGTTATGACAGGTAAAACAAAAAGTAAAAAACACGGCTTTTTAGTGCAAGTATAAATCTATAAATAAATACATCTTAAGTTACAAAATCAGCAAACCTAAAAATGAACAAAGTATTTCCCAGTGGCAGTGGAGATTATACTTACTGATGTGGTTTATTTGAGTTTATTTTATTCAAAGGCATTTTAAGTTCTGACAGCACTTTGGTAGAAAAGCAGCATCCTCATCATGAGACGGTTGTAGTCCAGTCCGGACACGGCTAGGGCGAGAGTTCCAGCTGGCACCATCCTGGGTTGAGGGAGCTGAGAAGGTTAAGCTTTGGTTCCAGAGCACTGTTTTTTTGGGGGGTTTTTTTGGGGTTTTTTTCCCTCTCCTGCTGCTAAGTGTCAGCTTTAGTTTCTTCCTTAATCATGGCTCAGACTTTTGGGAGCGGCCGGGCGACCCTGTGATGGGAGCAGTACCATATTAGGAGCTGAAATCCCGACGCCTTTCTGGTTACGCAGAACCCCGACGAACCCGGCACGACTCGGCTTTGTTTTCGATACGTAGCGCGCGTTTGAAGGTCAGCTACCGCCGAGCCCCGGCTGCCTTTTACAGACGTGCCATAATTCTCCGTAACGTAAACACGCCTGCACGAGGAGACGCCAGACCCGGCTCGCCTAAAAAAAATATATATATATATATATATATATATTTAATTAAACCTCTCGTTTTCACGCCTGTCCTCTTTACTTCCCCCTCTTCTAACTCGACTTAAATGTTTTGGCCTGTTCGTGTCCCATCTCTGCCACCTGGCTACCAGTCGGAAACCGTGCAGGAAAGTAAACCGGTGCCAAGTGGTCATGGGTTTTTTTTTTTTTGTTTGTTTGTTTTTTAATTAGTTCCAGCGTAACGTAGTTTTTAATGCTCACACTTCAGGTCCTTGACGAGACGGCGCTTTCCGTATTACGGCCGGCAGGGGCGCGCACACACACACACACACACCTCGCCCGCGTCACCCCTTACACACTTCCCTTATCAGGATATTACCCACTTTTTCTTTTCCGTTTCTTCCCGTTCCTTCAAAGCCTCCTCGCTATAAAGCAGCCGATGTGTTCGTTACTCTCCCTTTACTGCTGCGGTTGCCCAACACATCTCCAATTATGGTGTTGTTCAGGCTGTTTTGGCTCTTTTGAAGGTTTCGAGGTCAAGGAAATGAGAGTTGAAATGCCTGGCAACCCCCTCCCTCCTCACAAGCACCCCCCCCCACCCTCACACACACACACACACACACACACACACAAACACACACACTCCCTCCTCCAAAGTCGTTAGAGCGGGACGCTGGAGAAAAGACCGTGTGCGGAAATGAATCTGCCGTCGCTCCTTAAATCCGTTCGTTCACCCGTTGGTTTTTTTTGGGAGAGGAAGTGGCGAGCGTGTTTGATTTCAGACCCTCGGACCACACGGATCAGACTGACATCTCTGATCAATGCCTTCTCGGCCTGTGATGCCCCCAGAGGTCGGGAGGTCCTTCCTGATAAAGGAATGGTCACGGTTCTGCTCTGGCCGTGCCTAAAGCAGGGCGAGTGTGGCGTCCCGCAAGTCTCTCCTATAGGACCGTCTTTTCATTTCTTCTTCCTGTCATTCACGCCCGAAACGCGTTTCAAAACGGCCTCTGGTAATTATTTTAAAACCTCGAGATCTAAATCCCAACAGTGTGATATTTTTTTTTATTCCTCGGTTCGAATTATTTAATAATGAATCTGATCTGATTTCTCAGTCAAAGTTCCATCAGGTTGCCAGATATTGTGAGAGAATGTGGTTCTCTGGGATCGTTTCCAAAGACCCCGTTTACTTGTTTCTCTGGTGGGATCTGGCAACCCTCGAGCCAAACACGGCACCCACGAAAACACTTTTTGTCGAGACTGAAGCGGTATATGCTCGAGGAATTTCCTTATTTTATTGTTTGGAAGTTTGAGTCGCGTTCCTCTGTGAGATGGTTACTTTATTAAAATGTGTGTGTTTTCAGGTTAAAAGCAGCAGAGGAATGTTTCAGACAAGCAAAGGAAAAGGCTACGTACAGCGTCAAACCCAAACACGCCTCCGGAATCGTAAGTGCTCCCTCGTGATAATAAAAAATACCAATCGCACGTTCTGTCATTTACTGACGGGAACGTCCCACTTTAAAATCTGATTTTAGTACAAATTAGGATCTAGGGCGTCTACAATGAGTCACTGATCAAGTTTAAACCTTTACATAAATCTCATTGTTCCCGATTCATCATATCGGTGTTATTTTTTTTTTTTTTATGAACAACATTTTCTAACCATTAAAGAGACTATGAGGAGACGAAAGTAAACTGTGCTGTATGAGGTGCAGTCACGCCTACAGTCCGAAGAAGCTTATTGGCCGTTTTTGAAACTTTTTAAAGAACTTTAAAGAAGTTGAGCAGGGTGTGATTGATAAGGTGACAGAGATTTGAATGAAGGTCAGTAGAATACAGGATTAGGGAGATTAAATGAATCTAATGGTGGCCTAAGACTTTTGAACACTGAAGTAAACGTGTTTTCTACCGTCGTCTTTTTTTTCCCCATCCATGTTTGTGTAGCTGTCTTACAGTTTAAATTCTTCTATTAAATTCTATTCTTCTATTAAAATAATAATAATAATTGGGTCTGATGTGTGTTTTGGTTTTGATTTTATGTTTGTCTCTCCTACAGAAAGCAAAGCTGGGAATGAAAATCTGACTACAATAAGAACTCTATCTCTCACACACACACACACACACACGTCCACTTTGAGCGACTGTTTGTCGTTCCTTCACCTTTCATCTCTTTTCCTTAATAAGTTCTTCCAAATCGTCCTTACTCGGACTGGATGGACTGCGTGAGGACCCCCGGGAGGGTGTAACTAACACACACCCAGGTGTTGCAGGTATTAAACTGACGAGGGAGATCGGACTGTTTTTTTTTTTTTGTTTTTTTTTTAATGAGACTACGAAGCGGAGTGTATTTAAAAATGTCGTTATTTTATTAATCTAAAACAGTATGGCCGTCGCTCTGTAAGATATTCCTGTCCTTTTTTTATCTCTCTCTCTCTCTCTCTCTCTCTCTCTCTCTCTCTCTCTTTCTCTTTTCTGTCTCGGCATGTCCGTGTTCTTGGTGTCCATCGCTCCGGATGAGGAGAAAGATTCTGCTCATGTGCAATAATCGTTTGTAAGTTTTGTTTGTCTTTTCGGAGACGGCGTGATTTATGTAAAATAAAGGGATAAATAAATCAGGCAGTGAGTGTGGGGATATTCAGAGCTTATCTTTTGTTTCTATACAGGAGCTGTGTTTCTTGTGCCAGGGGTTAATGGGCTTTAAGTCAGGCTTATGGGTTAAGTCAGGCTTTTCCTCGCCTTCATTTTACGTTCAGTTCAAATCGAGGCTCAAGGCTTGAAACGCACTGAGGTGTTTGTTTATTATTCTTTCTTTTACTCTTTGCTTTCTGTTTTTTTTTCTTTTAATTTCTCTTTCTTTTATGTTCATTTATTTTCATTCTTGGTTTACTTCTTTTTTTATGCTTGCATAACTTTTTCCCTTTGTATCTGTTTTGTATCTGTTTTACCATTCTACATATATTCTTCGTTTTTTTTCTACTCCCCTTTATTTTTCTCTTTCAATTTGATTCACTCTCCTTCACTTCCTTTTGTTTATCCTCTTTATTTTCTTACCTTTTCGGTTTTTTTGTTTTTTTTTCGTTTTTCTGTTATTTGCCTTCTTTTTTTTAAAATATGTATTGATCTGCTTTTATTAATCACTACTTTTCTATTTTTTTTTTTTTTTGCTTCTTTTTTTTTTTTTTTTTTTTTGCTTCCGTCTATATATTATTTTATTTTATTCTGTTTTCCTTTTTCTTCTTTTTTTTATGAAATAAGGTCCTAAATTGGATCTCCAGATTCCATTCCTCTTCTTAAGAAGCCACTTTATTTTAGAGCCTGTTTGTATTTTATTTCATTTTATTATTTACTGAGTGATTTGTTCTTTTTAGGTTTCTGTATAATAATAATAATAATAATAATAATAATCACTAAGGGAATTGAGTTTTAGTTTTATAAATGGTGACTATTTTTTAAAATTTTATATCTTTTTTTTTTTTTTTTTTAATAAAATCGGAGACCAGAACTTAAAAACTCTGAAATTTGGACAATGAGATTTTAAATACTTAAACTTTTATTAAAGAGACTTTTTATAAATGAAATCTCCAAAGTCCTGCTTCTTAAAATCTGAATACAAACCCAAATCGATCTTAGAATTGATTTTTGCCCCAGCCCTGCTTAGGAATTTAGCACAGAGAAAGCTCGAGGATTGTATTTGAAATAGATTTTAATAGAGTTCTTTCTTTAGATATATACATTTTATTGTAGCGTAGCCTTCCATAGAATATCTGTTACACTCGCTCTAATGTTGACGTTACTCGGTACATACAGGGTAACTCCGACAGTCCAGCAGCACCACTGATATGTTTCTGGGGTTTTTGTTGCTGCTTTTACGCAGGCAGACAATCTGTTTCGTCTCCGGGTGGAGGTTCGGTCCGTGTTTGTGTACTCATTTCGGAGGGTACGCGCGCGTTTTTTTTTTTTGTTTGTTTTTTTTTTTTTTTCCTCCCCCAAAGGTCCCAGTCCTGCGAGCCTCCTGACACACGAATAAAATACGATCCTATAAGAATAAACAAGTCCAGACATTTTAGCAGCTTCGGCCTAAGTTCTACAAATCAAAACGGTTTCCTTTATATACAGAACCAATCAGAGGTTTGGCCACGCCCCCTAATTCAGTGGTTTTTCGTGGTTTTAAGATTTTCAGCACTGCATATTCATTCTGAAGTTATCCACACTATGTAGGAAAGCATGTGGGATCATTTAGTAAGTGAAAAAGGGTTAAACAAACCACAAGGTTTTATATTTTAGATTCTTCTCGTTAGCTTAACGTGTTTAAGCATGTGCGTTATAGAGGTAGAGTTGTTAGTTTACACTGAATAGCTCTGTTTGAGTGAGAAAAACCACTTGACTGAATGAAGAAACTCGATAGTTCGTCATTACTTTAAGAAATGAAGGTCAGTCGATATGAAAAATGACAAGATCATCAAATGTGATGAAACTGGCTCTCATCAGGACCGTCCCAGGAAAGTTCCACTGGAGAAGTTCATCAGAGTTGCCAGTACTCCTTAAGATAAGATGCTTCTTTTCAGAGTTCTAGCAGCACACGTCCTAACATTTACTGTGTGAATCTGGACTTGTGTGAATCTGAACAGCTCAGGCCAGTGGAAATCTCCCCTTTGTTCTGATGAGGTTTTTGGGTCCAAACGGTGGCATATTTGACCAAGAAAAGAGGGTAATGGGGTGTTGCATCAGATGACCTGACCTCCACAATCCCCTGATCTAAACCCAGTTGAGATGGTCTGGGATGAGTTGGACCGCAGAGCGAAGGCAAAGCAGCCAACAAGTGCTCAGCACCTTTTGGAGCTCCCTTAAGACTGAAACCCATTCCAGGGGATTACCTCATGAAGCTGATTGAGAGATGGCCCAGGAGTGTGCAAAGCTTTAATGAAAGCACAAGGTGCCCACTTTGAAGAATCTAAAACATATTTTGGTTTGTTAAGCACTTAGGTTTACTACACGATTCCTTGTGTGTTCCTTCAAGTCTGGATGACTTCTTCAGATGGACTGAGAAGGTGCATCCAAACTTTTGACTGGTACTGTATGTATATATAAAACTCCTTTATATCATTATTTCTGTCCGTTCCGCCCTTTGTCGTCTTAGTGTTTTGCGGATTCGGCCACGCTAACCGAGATGCAGCGGCACTGTTTAACGCGCTGGATCTTCCGGTGCCTGAAGGGCGGTTGAAGGTCGGGGCAGTCGAGCTGGACGGTGAGTGTGGTGAAGCGGTGCGGCTGGCAGGAGGCGCACGACTGGAACGACTCCTGCTCCTTCTTGACGTGCCGTGGGATGTAGAAGGAGTTGCACTGGCCGTAGCAGAACCGGTTGATGACGGTGCGGCTCACACAGCCCTCCAGGCTCACGGTCTGCCGCAACGGCTGAGTCTTGCACCAGTCGCTCTTCAGGTACTTTCTCTCCGTTACCACCAGCGCCTCCTGACTGGACGCCAGGACCTCCTGCTTCCGGCCGCGTCGATCGGACATGTTGGAACTGGGTTTGTACGGAGACGGGATGGAACCCTGCGGACGGTTCTTGCGACTCTCGGACACGGCGCACAGCATGGCGGCCAGGAGAACCCAAAACAGCAGCTTG
This sequence comes from Parotocinclus haroldoi, assembly GCA_034779995.1. Taxonomy (NCBI): domain Eukaryota; kingdom Metazoa; phylum Chordata; class Actinopteri; order Siluriformes; family Loricariidae; genus Parotocinclus; species Parotocinclus haroldoi. The sequence continues at coordinate 10,858 of JAUZST010095648.1, forward strand.
CAGAACATCCTGGAGGAGGAGAGTGAGATGTTAGGACAAATTAGGAAAAGATCATCGTAATCAAGTTAAAGCACACTGAACATTGATGATCATCAAACGTCGTTCATGATTAAGATCCTGGTTCGTTCATATATCCCAGTAATAGCAGTCATTTGCAAACTCGGCACCATGGAAAGCAGTTTGAGAAGTTTTGAAAAGCAGATTTCCTATAGTTTTAACGTTAAATGTTTTTTTTTTTTTTTTTTTTTTTTTGGTAAAAAAAATATTTCAATAAATATAAAACTTTCCCTGCAAATTTTGTTGTTTCTGTTGCCTATATGACACAAGCATTTTAAATAGGGCATGTGAGAATGCCTTTCAATTATTTTTTATACCCAATAAAAAACACTTTTTGCAAGTTTTTGTTGTATTTCGATAATCAGTTCATTTGGCAGCAGCTTATTCCAATAGGACTAACTGTCCAAACATTAAATAAATGCACTTCTATACAACTGTACTGAATGTATTTCTATAAATAAAAGCAATTATAAGTCATTAGTTTATTAACGCTATTGATAATTTCTATAACGCAAAGCTCAGGTTTAAAATGTAAACAAATATGATATTAAGAATGTAAATAAATCTCGTTGCTTTTGTCTTTAGATAGCTATACTACATGCTATTAGCGTTTTATTTCGATGTAAAACGCTTGTTTGGGTCTTTTTAGATCGTCATTTCCCCATTTTCAGCCCCTGCACTGATACTGTGCTTCCTAATTACCGGCGCTCCTGAACTAATTAGCTAATTAAAGCTTTAACAGGTGGAGCAGGTGTAAATAAGCAGGAGAACGCCAGCGCTAACACATGCTAATTAAACGACGTCCGATTAAATCCTGAGGCGATTTTTACAAGCTTAACAGCTAAGCTTTTAATTTAGGACCTGTAATGAACTTGTAAATAAATTGATTACTGAATTAACGATTGTAATTGAACATCGTGTCTAATAAATGGCTTAATAATCTGAACTTGAGTTTGGTTTCACATTCATTCTCCTTTTTGTTTCCAGGTACAATAGGTTTAAACAGCTGTAAACAGAAGCTCTCCTGAGGTAAATCTGAAATGGTTGTGTTTAATATTTTGTGGACATGTTTATATAAAAGATTTTATTAACTCATTTGTGTATTTGATATTTTTGTAACGCAAGTTGTTTGAATTTAGCACATGCTAATGTAATTCGCCGTAAAGGTAAAGCTGTTTATGATACAGCAAGGCTAAACCTTGGTATTTTGGTCCTTAATTTGTTAGGTTAATAAAGTCGTTGTAATTACTCTTACTGGGAAAAGTGAAGTGTGAACTTTGGCGTTATAAAAGTACAGTGCCTTTTAAGTACGAAATGGCATGTAATACTTGGTTTAAGCATCAACTGGACCTGTCAGGTAAAGGTTCCTCACACCCAGTCGTGTTGGGTCACAGTGCCTAAACACATTCTTTCCTGTCAGTTAAATGTTTATAACTCTTAATTCTTCTGGATAATAGTTCCTTATAACAATAGGTATTGTCATGTCATGGTTCCTTGTCAACCAGTCCTCTCAAGTAATGGTTCCTTAAAACATGCAATCGTCCAATGAAACCAAAACTGAAGTGATCTTTATCTGTGGCATTGAACCTACCGCCCCTTAGAGTGGTTTTTGGTTTTGTTTTTTGTATATGTAGGACCTTCTAGATGTGATAATGGACAGTGGTTTTAAAATGGAAACCCAATTTTTCTATTTGGGCTCTTGTCTAAGGGTTTTACTCTTAATAATTGGGAAAGGGTTATATGTAGTTTTATCTCACGTAGACTTTATTACTGTAATTCCCTTTATGCTGGCGTTGGTCAGGTCTCCATCTCATGCTTACAATTGGTCCATATGTTCCATCAATCTCGCTCAGATCTGCAGCTCAACTCCTATTTGTGGCCCTTAAGTTTAGGCTGAAGCACAGGGGAGATGGTACTTTTGAAAAGCTTCCTGCTCATTTTAGCCTCCTTTTTATGACACTGCTCATTATATTTTAGCTTGAGCTTGTTGTTCCCTTCTCAGGTTCACCTGACCCCGAAATAGTTTGGGATTAAAAGGTCTGGTCATTTTTTCCCCCTGGGTGTTGTAAATTCGGAAGCTTTTTTTGCCCTTGTGTTTACACAACACAACTGATCTGCACACCTGAACAACAACTGACCCTCTGGATGCAAAATACATTTTTTTTTTTTTTAAACTTAAACCATTTTAACCCTGTTTAGCCTGAGAAGGGGTCCGGGTCCTGTCACGGAATTCACTGGACACATAGATCAGAAACTTTATTTACGTTTCTTTTTTCCGTTCCCCTCAATAAGTCCAAATGTGCAGTATGCATGCACCAACATAAAAAGAATAAAGCACCGTCACTCTGGTCGTGTTCAGAAACTTTTTTTTCCCTGCTGTTTGGAGGGAGAGTCCCTCTGTTTGCTTTTTAGGAGGAAAAAGAGGAAATGAACATCATGTGATGATGAAATTAACGTAATTGAGCCATTAGCATTGCGGCCTAATTTGTCAGTTTAAAAAAGCCGTCTTTAAAATAAACACGTTCATTAATCAGGGAGGGAAGTTTAAAGGGGAGAGGAGGAAGCTGATTTCGAAAGGTCGTTCGGCTCTGGAGGAACCGTTAGTGATAAATGTGATGAATATGTAAACCTTTGCAGATGGTTTTGGGATTATGAGGGCTGGAAACGTCCAGAGTTTATTCTCAGACCACGACCCTTCCTAATATCATGAGAAAGAAACAGTAGGATGAACCAAGGCCTTCTGAGTGGCAAAGGAAATCGTTTCAGAAATGTATTTTTGTCTCCTTTTTGATTTTGTGTTCACATAAAACCTTTCAAATGTTACAGCGCGAGTGCCTGGTATGTTTTGTTCAACAAAACTACATAAGCCATACTCTACCAACAACAAAAACAACTTTTACAGGGCCAGTGGTTAAATAAAATAAACCCTCGTCCACCGTGACTTCCTAGAAGTGCCGGATTTACCTCCTTCAAGGTTTTAAAGCTGATCCTGCACTACCTGTTCTGAAAATGTATGTTTCTGTGACTGGACTTATTCCCTTTTGGTTGTGTGCAGCCAGCAAGCTGCGTTTATTCCTGTTTCTATCTCACAGTGAGCGTTTATATTTGGGTTTTTTATATTTTGCATCGTTACTGTGTTTTGTGTAACGTTTGTTCATCAGAACCCTTTATGCAGATTGACTGATGCGATATTACAAGCAACTGAGCAATAAAGGCACTTGCTCAAGAGTCCAGCAGTGCCACGATTTGAACCCTGGACCTTCTGAACAGTCCACTACCTTAACCAGTGTGTAAACAACAGTATTTAGTCATTGTTAAATCAAATAACAGGGGACCTCGTTACGTGCACCGTGAATACCGTATCAAAATTACACACTAACGACAACCGGACGGATAAATAACTAAATTCTAAACATCATTTAGCCTCAAACACACTCGGTATCAACAACGTAATGATACACATCAGGGTAAATCGCTTCCGGAAAATGTTCAAGGTTCACAGAAAAAACCTTTTCCACGTTTGAAGGGTCCGGTAATGACACTCAAAGGTTTATTGTTTATTTTTGTTTATATCCTCTTGTTTGCTTACTAGGAGACTCGAGAAGATCAAGCTCGTCATTTTGTTTTGACGGGTTTAAGCCTGAAAGTGGGGCCACTGGAAACTTTAGGGGAGATCTGCTGCGTTATGGTAATGCGTTTTTACCGGGCAAACGCAAACCAGGAACGATTCTGAAACCAGAAGGAAATTTCACAATTCACCGTTTGCTTACTAATTATTATTATTATTATTATTATTATCATCATCATTAATTCATTAATCAGTGAGGAGATTAGGAGGAGGAAGCTGATTTTGCCTGGAGGAAGCGTTCATGATAAATGTGATGAATATGTAAACCTTCGCAGATGGCCTTGTGATTGCGAAGGTTGGAATGGTGCAAAAGTTTACTCTCGGCCCACGTGGTGCGTCCAGGCCCGGAGTCTCCTGGTCCTGATCACGTTGGGAGTCGACCCGAGCTTTGGCGCTCTCCTTCGAGCTTCCCAAGCGGACAGGAAGATGCAGATTACGCCTAATTTGTCACTTGGTCTGTGGGAAGGAGGAGCAAAGTCACGACTGGAGAGGACGATGATTACATCTAAGGCTGGAGAGAAAGCGGCGTGTCAATCACTCGGACATCTTTGCAGCAGATGTGCGGAACATCGGTGACTCGTCCTCGAGAAAAGAAACGTTTAGGAAACGTTTTAGGCCTTGAATAAACGGCACTCTGCTTATCGCTGACCATCTGATCGCTGTTTTTCCAAGCTTTCGGTCTTCAGGCCTTCCTTGCTCGAGCGTGACTGTGTTTTGCCTCCCTTTAACCCGGCGTTTAGACAGACCGAGCTTCAGAGGAACTCTTAACGCTTGTCAGAATGAGTAGCTGGTTGTGAGCCTGCGGTCTGGCAAGACCTAAGTGTTTGCACTAAAGATGATGAATGCTCTCCTGAGGCTCAGCGTCAGCGTGTCTTGGCCTCAGACGTCTTGCTGCATCTCAGCAGGCATCTACCGGGAGATTTTCAAAACACACTCGTAAAAACGCTGACGCAACTCCTGAGCTCTGGACGCCACAGTGATTCTCGAAATATTTCGGGTGCAACAAGGCTGACAGGATGAAATGTTTGGCATCCACAATGATCATCCGACACAAACTCCCACTTAACACACACAAAACATTTTAAAGCATAAACCCCAATAAGCTTTTTGATTTCAGCTATAACCAAACCTTGTTATTTTTTTGCTTAAAACTGCTGGTTATTAAACTAGGCTTCCTCAGTCCCATCGTTTTTTCACTCTCCAAACTTTGTGTGCTCCATTGAACACATTTTTCCATCCTTCCGAATAATACATTCATAACACAATAACAATACATAACATCATAATTCCAAAAAAACTTTCCCTAAAGAAAGAATACAGCCCTTTACAAAATTTATTAAAACAACCTTCTTTTGCTGGTCTAGTCCTAATTTTAAGACTGTAAACTCTTAAGTTGGACAGGAGGTTGTCTCCTAAACACGGGACTAGTCCAGACAAACGCAAATCAAGATCCAATGGTCAAACCTGTTTTATTTATTTATTTATTTATTTTTTGTATTTGACTACAGTTTTTTCAGCATAACTTGTGTAAACAGTAAAAACCTTAAACCCCTTTCACATGTACGTTGTTTCTAACCCTCATACACTTCGGCTTAGAACTGAAACAATATTCCAACCTAAAAACCACGGAGTTGTTGGTCAGCAGTGGCAGCTTCTCATCTCTAGGAGTAGTACCTTGGATTAATGGACTCAACAGTCAACCAAAAAACTTTTACGTTGACAGTTCAGCAGACTCCTTAGTAAAATCTACTTTTAACATCTTTACAGATAGGTTTTAGGCTAAGGAAATACAGCTACTAAGACTGATATGGTTTGTCAATTACATGTCTACTCTAGGATATAGGATAGAAATTCTCAGAGCCAGAGGTACCAATTCAGATTTTTTACTAAATAATTTTTTTTTTACTTTTGCTCCGTTCTCCAAGCTTTGCTTCTCGTATGCTACAAGTACTGGATGTCCTTTGGAACCTAATTTTGCGACCGTTTAAAAGCAGCTTGGGTCAGACCTCTCTAGAGTCACTAGAGTGCTTGAAAATGGGAAACAGAGAACAGTAACCTGATTTCGGATCAGGTTTCAGGGAGAGAGAGTAACCACAGGTCAGGTTTAATGAATGAGTGGTAGATTTTATCCCGCAGTCCCTGACCCTGGTCATGTTTTTGCTGTTTCCATGCTTGGCTCTGCCTTCAGGCTCGGTTGTGCTTCAGTTCTTGCTCTGATAATCTGTATCCGTATTGTAACATTTCTCTTAAAAGCCATGGGAAACATGGTCTTACCTAATCGCAAATGTCCGAGATGGTTAAGGATGATGTGGTAAACAAATGTCGGTTTATTATGAAACAACTGATAAATTATGGAGAGAAGAATAGATGGTGACAAGGAAGAAAAACAAAAGCTCAGTGGTTTCTCGTGTTGGCTGTAGTTTGTAAAGTATAAAACTGGACTTTTGGGACATGAGTCCGTACTAAAGTTGCCCTGCGATTAAACTTTTCAAACATCGCTGAGCTCAGCTGCGGTAAATTCTGAGAATGTAAAGATTAGGTGGTTCCATAGTGATCGAAATTATTTTGATGCTGGTTAGAGCAGCTCTGGTGTCGCTTTAACTGGTGACATACATGCTGGTAAAGCTAGCTGACCTGCATACCAGTTTGAGTAACACAAGTACTGGTCTTTGCTGGTAAAAATGTAGTCAAGTTACAGCAAACTCAAGTCATCTACTGTGTCTATTCAGGAGCTCATTAAGTGCTGATAGTCTTAAATGAGAGATTCGGTTATCATTGATCAGTTGTGAAGCTGGTAAAACGAGTCAGAACTTGAGCTCCTTTACTAAAATTCACCTAAATTTTGCCATTCTTTCCGTTTCTTCATAATTGTTAAATCAATTTTCGCCTCAGCGAACTTATGACTACGTTAACCCTAATGCTTTTCGGACATACACTCGCGCGATTCCAAGCAGGTGTGTCGCAGTGTATGCTGGGACTTTGAGTCGACGCTAATCTTTCAGGAATTATGTCGGATTACTTGCAAACGCGATCCTGAACGAAGTTAAAACTCTGTAGGTAAGTAAAGAAGGGTATATTGTGTTGTTTACAGGAGTTGCCCCAGCAAGGAATCGTTATCTTTTATGTTTGAGGCTAGGAACAACTGAACGCCGTTGTAATGACGCCAGGGCGACAAACAAACCCGCCAAACAAAATAAATGATCACAAAACACTAAAACTAAAATACTTCAATACAAACATTTAATGTGTTGACCTGTTGGGTACATCCTGAGTAAGATCCGTGATTTTTGATTGTATATCTTCATATAAAATCATTTGTATTAATTTATAAAGGTGTATATTTGTGTTATTTATGTCAAAATCTGCCAGATTTCTTGTGGTTTGGTGTTTGGTGTCTTTAAAAGCAGATTTATTCTTCATCTTAAATGATAATCCTAGCTGTTATTATTTGCAGATGCTTAATTTAGAAAATGTCTTAGGTTTAGTCATCCAGTGTATTTATGTTGAGTTTTTATGCTAGCTGTTTGAAAGAAGCTGGCATACAATTCAGCAAAATAAATCAGATCTTAAAAGGAAATCAAATATATAAACGCAAAACTGTAAATGATCAATTTGACCAATGACAATGTGGAGAAAAACCTTGAAAATGGGGTCAGTGTGTATAGAAATCTTACATAAGCTTAAAAAAACGATGAACAAATGCCAGTGCTGTGAAACATTTCATACTGACTTCCTTTTTTTTTTTTTTAACTGAATCCATGTTTTATCAAATAAATACATTTTAATGGACCCGGCATTAACATGCTATAAGTGTGAGGTTCCATACCCCTCTTTGACACCCTTTTAAGGGTCATGACCTTTACTTTCTCTCTGGAAAGGTTGACAGCGACGGGTCCTGACCCCAACGGTCCGAGTGTCTCTTATAATCGTGTTTATGCACCTCTGTTTTACTGTTGACGAAGGGAAAGGCGTGTTAGGATTGATAATTGGAGCGTCCCTCCGCTGAGGTCAGAACACGCTCTGGACTTATTTCCCTAAACAGAACCTCGGGCACAGTAAAGCCTAAAATGAGCAGCGCGTTATCAAACGCTCCATCAAAGGAACGACTGGATTCCAATTCATCTGTTACGAAAACAAGCCTGAGGTGTGTTCATGTTCCGCAGTGGATGCAGTCTGGATGCCTCGGGCTGCTGGGGCATTGGCATGTAACCGCAACACGGTCTGTCACCCCGAAACAACTCCCATAACCCCCTACACACACACACACTTTCTATAATTGTCACCAGCTGAGAGTACTGTTCTACAAAAACTGACCACATGTTTGATTTCCTATCATTTTGGGGTCTTTTGCATTTTGACATTATTTTCTTAGTTTTTTTTTTTTTTTTTTTTTTTTAACATTCTCAAATTATAAAATTTTGTAACGGTACGATTTA
>JAUZST010095658.1:0-18977 GCA_034779995.1 Parotocinclus haroldoi
ATTTAGAGATAGGTTTGTGCTGATGCCAGTGGAACTACAGAATTCAAAGAATGAGGTTGTTATTACTTTAGATAGTCTTTTAAGTAATTAACTGGTTTTCAAGATTTTTGCAGCAATCACATATGATGCTTATAGACATGTATTCCATATAAAGATCTTTTTGATCAATCACAACCTTTTAATCTGTCTAACATTCATATTCTGTTAAGATCACTGATGTGATCAAAATAAAAAACGAGCAAGTGCTTTGTCGTAGATCACTGATCCTGCAGCTATATCTGTAACAGCGCAGGCCTCTGTAGGGCAAAACGGACGGATGTTCTCAGTGTATAAAGTGCGATCAGATGTGTTTTCTTTATAACTCTGACACACGATCACAAGCAACCTGTTCTGATCACTGCCCAGTTATTTTAATTACAAAACAAAACATTAAAGTCTCATTGTTTTCAGTGCATTTCTTTTATTTTTCACTTTCAAACATACGCACGCTAACAGGGCGGTTGACTGATAACTACGGAATTACGAATAGACCAAAAGTGATACGCGACATGAAACGCGGACGAAATTCAATAAACAGTATATAGCGCTACCTGTGGGTCAGATGCATTACTGCCGCTTCACCCACACACCCACACCCAAATCCATATGATAGCAATCTACAGTAACAACCAGAGTGCAGCACTGGTATACAGAAAATTGTTTTATTCTCTTTTATTTTAGAGTACACAAAATACAATAAGTTTGATAATAATACAAAACATCAGTCGAAAAAGTCTGAATAATATATAAAATACAACTAAAATTCAATCATATATTTCTATAAGGGCTTATATAATATGTATGCTATACTGAGAAACTGGCAGGGATGTCTGTCAGCATGAGCAAAAAGTGAAGTTCTTAAACTTTTAAGTCCAAGCACACGCTACACATCATTGTACAATTTCTCACTCATACGTGAGATGTAAACACTAATTCATGCAATGATTGGATTTTAACGCTTACAATGTAATGCAAAAATCGGGGCACCCTGGGTCAATCTTCCAAATGAAACCAACAGTGAAATCTACAGTGAACAATCAAATATTTTGGCCATTTTGTTGCACGTATTTGTAACAGGGTGGAAGAAATAATAACCTGTCCAATTGATTTTTGTGAGTTTTCAAACCGGTGATTTAAATGCTTTATGAAGTTATACATGAACAGAAATATGTCATATTTGACAAGCATCGGTAGCAAAAGCTTGTTTACTTTTAGAAAATCTACAAAACTTCTAATTGGCATATTCGAAGTATTAATAATGCCAGTGGAACATAATGGTGCAAGGTAATTTCTGATTGGTCCTCTTGTCTGCCTGTTATTTTTTGTGGTTTCCATTCTGTTAAGTGAGCGGGGTTTTATTCTGTGTGTACCACCATATGTTTGTACACATTTTTCACTGTCTCACATTGTGTTTCTTCTAGCTTACCTGCTCACCTACTCACTTTCCATACCCACTTAATACCAAAGTAATGATCGTAGGGAAAGCTCTCAAAGGGTCAGAGCACACACTCCATTAATATACAGTACTGTGCAAAAGTCATTTGACCAAAAAGTGAATTTCTTAGTTTTACAGATTTTACCAGGGTTGCCAATAATTGTGGGCCTCTATATAGTGCAAAGTAATAGAGTCTATTGAACAGTCCTAACATTCCTTTGTGAGCATCCCTCATGCTGTTCAAGTGTCATCTTCGCCTGCGCAAATTGGCCTCAGCTAAAAAAAAAAAAAGAAGGATCAGAAGTTCAGAGTTGTACTGCAATGTGTTGGCTACAAAGAGTTACTACATATTCAATTTCTCCTGATTGATTTTAGACACAGAGCACTAATAATTGTGTCTTACTGGTGTAATCCTGTGGAAGCATGGGCTTTGAGATGACCTGCCTCAGGGCATCCAGCCACTCCTTTCGCTCCCGATCCTGTTCACACATGAAGACGAACTGACGGTCTGGAGTCTCCATCACCATCCCACACTTCCACTTGTTTCCTCTGGTCCCCTTAGGCACACACTCACTTACTGAGTACCCATGATTCTCTGTGCCAATAAAAATGACTCCAAGCTCCAGAGCATCCTTGATAACAATAATTAGGAGTTGTGTTGAATGTTGAGCACCAATTCAGTATGAATGGAGGAAAAAATGTATAAATATTCTTTAAGGGATTCATTCTGTATTCACGTACCAGCTCTGTTTTGAAATAGAATAATTTTCTGTCCATGGCATCTAAGATGAACCACCTCTTCTTGAATGGCTCACGTTGCTGTTCAGTAAGCAGACCAGGTTATTCAGTTTTTTTGACAATTAAAATAGTCAAATTAATTGGTACAGTCAAACCCAGCAAATCAAACTCGCACTATAAAATATGGACTATGTTTTAACACCCTAACCTGCTTCCTTACAATGTTTTTTTTCTTTCGCTTTCACCCTTGGCTTGTTCAGTTGGGGCTGGCCTTAGATAGTAGATAATATAAAATTGCAAATCTGATTTGAGACAATAATCTATTGTGAAAAGTGCTATATAAATAAATCTATCTTGACTACACTATGTTTCAATCAGCATTTTGCCTCTGCTTACATCCTCCAACATCGTCTGTGATGGCCTAACCTGTTTAGTGGTCATTATAAGGTAAAGGTCTAGAATAAACTTTCAGTGTAACAGAAGATGGCATATTGTTCTGTGTATATGGAGTTTTCTATATAAGTTTTTCTATATACTCAAAGGTTTAAGGACACCCAAACAATTACATCTGAAACATAAGTTATAAGTATTGAGTTCGCCCCTGTCTTCGCTGCTACACCAACCTTTGAGTTTCTAAAAGGACTTTCCACTAGATTTTGGAACATGACAGCAAGGTCAGCTTCTGATGTTAGACAAGAAGCCCTGGCTCACTTTCGGTATTCCAGTCCATTTTCAAGGTGTGCTCAATTGAAGTTGGCAAACAAGTTATCTATGGACAGGAGGGCAGATAGGTGATAAACTGACTTGTTGAAAGTGGGAATCTATAACTGTGCCATACTGAGAGTCACTGGGGTATTAGTACAACCCATTCTACTGCCACTGATCAGTCTATGGAGAATCCTAAAAGTGAGTACTGATGAAATTGCAAAGCTCAAAAATTAGAAGGGGTGTCCACAATCTTTAGTCTATATAGCGTACAGGAATTTAGGTCCCTGCTATGTAAATATTGTGAACCCTTTTCCAGAGCAGATTACATTCAGATAATGGGGTATGAGTGAATTTATTTGATACTTGCGGATAATAAACGAGTAACACACCAAAGGACCAGTCTTCTCCATGTAACCTTCTTTAAGGTAATCTCTTGTTATCCATGGTATAAGCTGAAAAGAAAACAGGAAAAAAATATATAAATGAGTAGTTCATTTCCATGTTTATGCTTCATTTTGAGTTGTTATATCTATGAAAGCAGGCAACTGAAGTGTGACTGAATATGTAATGATTTACCTCGACATCAGTGGCTGTAGGAAATGCTGTTTTCAGGTACACAAAGCGTGTAGCTCTAATAGCATTGAACCAATTCACAATCTCCTGAAACAAAAATGGAGGAGACAAACTTGGTGCTTACACAATATAGAAAACACATAGCACATCGACACAACAAACAATACATTAAATGTTCCTTCGTGTATATTACAAATATTTTTACAAAAATTTGGACAAAACTGACATTTCTTTGAGCATTCATAGTTTCTTCTAGCTTTTTCAGTTCTCCTAGTGTTTTCAGCCACCAAAAATGCAGCACACGATTTCAAAGTTGTGGAAATAATGCTATATATTAAGATTTCCTGCTCCCTACGTAGGTTACTTAGGCAGCTTAGTGCACTCCGTGTCCGATAAACAGAAATTTGGGTTTAATCCAGCAGCTCTTAGCTCTAACCAGTGTAACAATGTTTGTGGTAATTACCAAACTGTATTCATCTTTATTGTAAAAGTAGGCCAAGGCCTTGCCAAGGCAACGCAAATCATGTACATATAACATTTTGTAACATGTCGCTTGAGTTATTAGTGTTGATTTAATTAGTTCCTTTAAGCAAATACATGAACATGAATGTCTCGCTGCAGTGATGGTGTTTATAAATTTGCAAAAAGAATTTTTAAAAATGTTTGATCGCATCTGCTACTCCTACTGAGCCTGGACATCATTCTAGGCAGAACCGTCATCATACAGACACTGCTGCATAACCCTGGGCATTCGGTAGATCCAAACTCACAAGTTTTCCTCTCTGATTCACACAAATTCTCATCAGAATTGAATAATTTTTCTTTTTCACAGGGAATAGGCCCTGTACTTGCCTACAAATGGCATGGTATAATCATATTCCTTTTGCACACTTCTCAAAACTAAACTACGCCCTTTAAATACTTTATTTAAGACAAGCAACATTATTTTGGATGCCCACCAAAATAATGCAAATACCCACCTAAAGATGAGGTCCTAGAAAAGCCAAATGACTATGTGCCTCATTTATCAGCTACTGACAGCAGACGATAAGAGAGGGGATTATAAATGGTTATGTTATAAAGAGCATACACCCTTAGCTGTAGCAAGTAAAATCGACAAAAATAATACTTGGCTAGTCAGCAGTTATTTAAACTAAAATGATGAAGAAATATTACCGGTGCTCACTGGGAAAGGATGTAGATGATTAGAAAAAAATACATAATTAAATATATACAGGGACTATTTAATAGAACATGCATGTAGACAAGGTTCTAACACAAAAAGCAATTACTCACACATCCACTTTCATGGTAAAGAAAGAGATTTCTGGTGTGATCATCTGCACTGTAAGTGAGCTGCAGACCGTGTGGATGTCCAATCTTCCGGGGCTGAAAGGTTGCATTCAGATTCTTAACTGCAATAACTGCCTTTGGCCCTTTAGATTCCTGAAAAGTTACAAGAAAATATTATGTTGTTAGATATTTGTTATACAATGTGAGTCAAAAGTCACATGACATGCCTTTATTTCTGAAACAAAAGGGAAAATAACATATCTGAATATCCCAGTAAGTAATGGGTGAGAAGGCCTATCTTTTAGGCTATGTTTGGGAAATGGCTACCATCTTAAAAGCTGCCACATTGGATCAAAGGCAAGTTTTTCCCAATGTGAAGGTGGTCATGTAGCATATCAAACAAGACCAGATTTTTCATCATCATTTTTACAATATCTTTTGTGGTTCAAAAGTTATCAACACAGACAGTTCAAAGCTTTTGTTGTTCGTCCAGAGGACACAGCTGGCGTATCATAGGCACAAACTTCAACAACAGACACCCAGAAATACCACCAACTTTATAAGGCACTGTTGCAGCCCTCATATCCAAATTCAGAGAAACTGGTACTGTGGATGACTAGCCACCTACTGGTCATCTGAAGATCGCTAAGTCTTAGTCAAAGTTCACGATGCAGCAATCGACATGTCCTGTTCCTTTTGACTCACCCTGTATTTTTTCCATTTATTAACCCTGCTTTCTCCTGATCAAGGTTGTACTGGCTCTGGTAACTATCCCCAGAGAACACAGTAGGTATTTATAAGCAAGCCCCTGGGTGACTCACAGGGTTGGGTTGGGGCCACTCTTGCAGACCTCAAAGAGGATTCCACCCTACCTGCCTCACTGACACAGGTAGTACTGACTGCATTTTATGCCTTACCAGAGGCACTATCATGACTCGAGGCGGTAGGCAAGCATGTTTGACTGCTATGCCAGCACCCAAATTTGTATTGTAATAAATACAAAATTTTCATAAATACAACCTTTACTTTTACATTTGGTAATAGAAACTGTATTCATAATTACCTACAAAGAAGAAGTTGTGGTTAGTTGTGATTGGCCCAGCATAATAACAAAAAGCAAATTATAAAAAAAAAAAACATCTCTGCATTTATAAAAGTTGCTTATTAAGCCATGAGGAGTCCTCACATCGTCCTTGTAATATTTCAGGGTGAAGTCTTGCTCTGACAGTACAAACTTCCTCTTGAGAAACTGCCCATTGTCCTTCCCTTTCTTCAACAGCACCCCTTCATATATACCTGTAACCAGTGAAAAAAAAAATCAATATGCAATTTGCAATATGCAGAAGTTACACATTTGACAACACATTGATAAAACATAAATCTTGCTGACCACAAGATAACATTTAGGATGTATGTATTCTAGTGTGATTTACCTATTTGTAAGACTACTTATTAAACAGTTTAAAACTATTGATATCAGAATTATATGGCTATATATGCAGCATGAAAACCGATGACAGCATTCAGCATTCAGGCTTAGAAGTTGCACCAAATTTAACTCTGTTGAACCTGTTTTTCTTGAATATGTCATCCAACACTTGAATTGTGCCAGAATGATCCTTGTGTATTCTGCTACATTTGTGGGGATTTTTTTTACAAAACCCAAACAAAGGACACGTATTATCTGACTTTGAACTTTAACATGCATATTTATGGGGTTAAACTGCGAACAAGCATTAGGTACCACATGAAGTGTGCAGGAAACGTATTAAAAACCTGATAGAGGACTAAAGGTCAGTGAAAAAGTCTCAGCTTTGGAGTTATAAGAGCCTCAAAACCATGATGATGACTGCTACCTTCAGCATGGTAATTATTACAGGAATGAACACAAAGACAGAATCTTCCATCCAGTAAATCTCTCCTCAGCTATAAGTCCAGTTGTTCACTGCAACAAATTCCCTGTACCTATCTTCAGTACAGAAGGTTCAGATGACGAATAATTCTGTCATTTCAATTTCTCGAATTGTTTGTGGCCAGTATAACATTTATGTAATGTAACAGAGAGAAAGATTTTCTGAAATATTTCCATATGGACAAGGAGCTTGTATACTACATCGACATCAAAAGACCTATTGAGTCAATGGGATAGTTATGTAGCTGATAAATAGAGGCTTTTTACTGACAGTTCAAAGAAAAGTCTAAAGTGTGTGTTTGCTTCAGAGTGGCAATAAATTAGCTTCCATTCATATACTAGAAAATAACAGCTAGAGAGAAATGTAAGATTGGTGAAAAGAATATTAAGAATGAAACACTTGCTAATCCTCAGTTTTGCACCCCCATTGCATATTAAACTGGCACTGATGAAATGTTTACTTAGGTCTTTTGGTCAAGATGGTGAGTGCTTCAAGTACCTGTTTACCAAAATTCCAGCTCTTTCACATAAGTAGTTAAAAACTGGCGTATTTGATGGCCTGCAAATTAAGCTTCTAATGAAAGTCAAAGTCTAATGAGTCAATACCAAGAAAATGCTTGGTCTGCTTTTTCTGACGTGATTACAGACTTCCCTTGCAACTTCGGGGCTGGAAATTATAAACTTGTCAAATTGCATTTCCTTGATAGCCACCTGAGCTACTTCCCCTCAAATCTTCGAGCTATGAGTGAAGAACAGAGAGAACGCCTCCTCCAGACATCAAGACATTGGAACATTATTATTGATGTTCTTATATATGAATGGAAGATTATTTATTTTCATTTTGAAGAAACACACACTTTAGACTTATCTTTGAACTGTCAGCAAAAAGTCTCCATTTGTCAGCTACATAACTATCACATACCGTATACTATCCGCATATTGCAAACCGAAAGACTCAAGGCAGATGGAACACATACTGTACATTGTGGCAGACGACTGCTGGTGTTTACAGTGTGACATCCATGATCATAACTATTCCAGAGCATCCAAAAAGGAAAACTAAATCTCGCTAAAAATTTAAATTTGTACAACTATTGCACTCTTGGTTATACAATGGTTGTTTACATTAGTTTTAATTTATATTTCGAACAAATATCTTTTTATGAAACAGATACTGTATATTACTTGCTATCGCTACTTCAGAACTACTTATTAACCTTGATATTCAAACTTTAAAATCTATAATCAAACATCTCTCATTTGTGATTAAGACAATGACGTATTGCATATTTAAAATCATTACCATTTGGGCAAAATCAGCAAAAATTATTAGATCAGCAAAAAAATGTATGACATGTATATGAAATATGAAATGTAGACATAAGTATAATAAGTGACCAGTGACTACCAGTCATAGTACCTGTACACAAAAAGCAGAGCAGATAACAAACTGAATTAATTAATTAATTAATTAATTCAGTTTGCTATCTGCTTAGTCCTGGTCAGGGTCGTGGGAAGCCTAGTCAGCAACAGGTCTGTGTCATGACCTCTTGTGCCACCGTGCCTACTAAAATAAATCTAAATACAGTCGAATCTGGTTAATTAGAGCACCGGTTAATGGGACCAGCCGCATATTCGAACCGAATCCTAAAGTCCCGAAACAAATCCTATTATATACGTATAATATTATTCGCTTATTTGGACCAAAATTCTGTTTAATCGGACCAAAGAACGTGAGAGTGATTAGGAAAAAGAAGGCACAAGTCACTTAGAGCGGATGCAAAGCGGGTCAGCAAGATATGGGAAGATTTTTGGGAGAATTTATGCTTTTATTAAAGGTCAGAAAATTTGTGTTGACAAGAGTAAAACCAGCGGAAGGTGAACACGTCCACCACTTTCTTGATTTTGTTCAAGCGCAGTCCGTCAAGAGAACGTGTCAGATCACACTGGATAAGTTCTTCAAAGAACTTGTTTTTTTTACAGTATTATGCATTTGCATGCTGAGTATTTATACTGTTGTAGATACTGTGTTGTAGATCGTTTCTATGATGATGAGTCACATTAATACATGGCACTTCTAAAAGAACCATCACACAGTGGAAACATTTATTGTGGTCAGATCAATCTGTATTCCATATGTTTTTGGAAGAAATTGATGTTACATGCTCTGGGCCAAAGGCTATTATCAGCAATATTCTAAAATTGTATGGGGTTCTTTCATTTTTACCTCTGTGATGGCAACATTATTGCAGAAAAGTACGTTGAGGTTTTACTCCAACATATACTGCCTTCAGTAGAGAATGTGTGAAGACTTTTAAAATGAAAGAATACAACAACCACGAGTCTGTACTGTTGCACATCTTATGAAGTGTTTGCAGGAAGAATAAGACAAAATAACACCTTAAACACTAACTTGCTTGCAGTTGATGTTGTAAAACGCCTTGTAAAAAGAAAATGTTGTGAGAAGGAATGGCATTATTCCCTTACCATCCCAACTTTTTTAGTGTGGTATATGGAATGGATGTACATTAACAAATGAAAATGACGTTAAAGGTAAGATAATGTAAATAAATGTAAGAGACTACATAAAGATGTTTTAATGAATGCACTTATTTTTACTACAACCTATTGTGGCTGTGCTAAATAAACATGTATACAGCAATATATTGTAATATTTCTTTTCATGATATAGTAGATCAATTTTCAGCTCAAAATAACATTTTTTCTCTACTTTTATAGATGTCCCTGTGATGTGATGTATTAAGACGACTCAGGTCATACACTGTAACTTGTATTGGTATGTGGAGTATATAAAAATACTGCAATTTGCATTGTATCGCTATATAATCGCGTTGTGACCAATACATTGTGATGCCTATCTTATTGTGAAAACCCACCCCAACAACCTATACGAATCTCTATTATTAAACTCAAACAAATGCCCATGAGACAAATCAGTTGCCAAAGGACACTCACTACCCACTACCTCGTTAGTGATGTTCTTATAATAGGACAGCTCACTGAGTGTTATCTCTTTTAGAAACAGCAGTTCAGATGTCTTGTTATTGCACAGCAAACGTAATTTTATTAAAAACAGACACTAATCACGTAGAACATTCAATGCCAGTCCTTAAGTGTGTATCACAAAGCGGGTCTTCATAACACTATGGTGACATAGTAATACAAAGATCTTTGCTCTCTGCTACTAGGAAAGAAAATCCCTTGTAGGCATTGGATATTGTAGTCATATATGACCTTAGTACATCGGGTTTACACACAATTGGGTATTTTTAGTTGTGTAGTTTAGAAACAATGAAGGAGGAAACATCTTTAACGAGGCATGAAGCTTAAAAATAAACCCACCTGTATTGTTCCAAGTGGTGCCTTGATCTGATTACAGATTATATTCAAAAATGTTACTGAAGCCTGTGCTAAGGATGATGGTGCAATTGACTGACTATGCAACATAATGTAGGAGCTGTGCATTTTAAGAGGCCTAAACGATCTAATGTAGTTTTGTGTAGACATTATTCGATTTGCAAGAGCAGATTTTAGACCTGAGGTGTACACCGCTCGTCAGAGTGAATCTTTGGTATTGCTGGGTATAATGTGGAAACTCCATACACCCCCTGGGTTTATCAGATGCCATCACACATTTACCCACATATTTATTTATACACACTTTAATGTAATCAGTTCTCCTACTAGAATAAAAACAAAGTACCAGAGGAGTCTTGGAATCTCTAAAACCTAAACCAAAACATGCAGCTGTGTGATTGTGCATGATAGTACAACGTCCAACTAGCTGAACGCAGAAAGCTTACTTATTTGGTACACCTATAATGAATGATAAATTATGGCATATTCTAGGAAGTCTTAAACAGAAATGGTGAAGGTTTACCTGATGAGTAGGCTCGTAGTTTATGTTCCTCTGTAAACTCCTGTCTTTCATACTTGGCTCTGATCCATTGTTCCCTTAGAACACTACAGCACATAGAAATTGTTGACACATTTTAATTATGAAGCAACGATGTAGTGAGGCAAAATAAATTGGTAATAGCGGTTGGTTCAGACATGTTAAGTGTCTGATGATAAAGCATTTGAAGATGTTGTTAAGACAATAATGATTGGTTTTGAGAGTTAAACCAGTCACTTTGTGTAGAGAACTGAAACAATAAACCAACATATTTGAAAGGCCTGACATCCAACACCAAAGCCCTGGTTGAAACAGGAATTCATGAGTAGTTCCCCTTATTGTCACAGAGAGAAATGAATGCTCTCACACCCAAAGCCTAAATTTGTTTGCCACATCAGCAGTTTCCCACTTCCCCAGTGGCAAATGTCTTTTGTGATACCAACTGTCATGAAAAGACAATAGCTTGAGGTAATTTCTGCTTTCAATGTCTGTGAAGTACTTACTCACAGTCATTCTGCTGAGGTTGATAATAGAAGATGGGGACAAATTTCTCATAAACGTCTTTGGCAGCTCGGTTTCCATGCGTTTTCATGAACTTTATCGTAGTCCATTCAGCCACATGCAATACAACAGTAATAAAGTGAATAACGACCAAACAGTTCAGTGTTTTGTGTAATTCTGTGTTATTAGACATGAAACAATGACAAACAAATAGACAAAATATATATTTCTCATTTTACACCGACAGCAAAGTGGGAAGTCCTAAAACAATACATACACGAAAAAAGGCATGACACGTTACACACAATTCCCATACCTGCACAAGCTCATCATCCCAGAAGTCCAAACGTATGGATTTGATTCGGCTTATGCTCGATATATTGCGGTGAGTTCCAGAGCAGTTCAGGCAAACAAATAGCCCAAGGGTATATGAAGCCCAGTCTGGGTCTGCAATTTACACCAAAAGAAGGCTAGGGATGAGCAGTATGGCAAAAAAACAGTATACAATACTGTATACTGCATATAATAAACTAAATACCACAATATACAATACAAGTATGCGCTTGTAACGTTCATCTGATTAGCGCCTATTCGCTTTTGCAATTTTCCTCTTACACAGTACTGTATTTTGTAGAATGATTGTGAATTTCAAGTAAGTAAAAATTCTGTGACATTATTGATGCCGTGTAGATATTATTAGGGCTGTCACAAAGATTACATAATGATCGAATAACAATTTGTTAAGATAACTGCAATTAAATAAAGTTATCACTTATGCAGGAATACAGTCATGTTCCAAAGCTGGTCGATTTACGCACAATGTGAACTGAGTGTATTGGTTTTGTACTGAGGTAATACAAGACAGCAGTACTTATGCTGCTCACAAAAAATAGAGGATATTCCATTTTGGTAATGGAATTCCCCATAATTTCTGTGAGCAGTGTACATTCATTGCGACATAATGGCATTAACAAAAACAAAAGTGTTTGAACTTTTAACTTGGTGCTGTAACATGTTTAGTAGGCAACACTGTGTAATGTTGGTGTAGGTTATTTATTTAGTCACTTTAGGCTTGTGCTTTATTAGTTAAGGAGAAAATGATATGTACAAAAAAAAGATTTGAAGGTCTAAGAACAGTATGTCAACATTTTTGTCCATATAAGGATTTGGACACCTGTCCGGGCAATCAATGATCCAATAGCATATAGACTTTAGTATACAAACTATTTTTTTTGTGAAAAATAAGATGCATTGTGTTAATCATACACCCATTATTTTGTATATTCACAATTATTAATGGTGGACTGTCTATAAAATAAATAATTATTCAAGGTTGGTTAGGAGACAACAATCTGACTTCAATGGAGGTCTTATCAGTCCAGACATATTACCACTGACCACCTAAAATAGCTTCAATCAAACATACCTATGCAAGAATTTCAAACGCACAGCCTGTTCTTCATTTGTGATTCGGTTTTTTGGTTTTGCTAAATTGTGTGGTATCATCCATTAACTCTTGCCTAACAAGAGTATTAATGAAATGTTAGAAATTATACCGTCCAAAATAATAGTAGACCTAGCTTGCGAGTGCACGACTTGAAAGGCGTAGTTAAAACGCAATAAAACGTTGAACAAAGTTTATGACTCACCTGGAGCACCGCAGTCAGCACAGAAACTGTTCTCCGGTAGCTTCGCTAATTCAAGAAGAGACTTTTTATTTTTGTCTCGATTTGCCATATGAGACGCGGTTGAAAAGTGACTTTACGATAACGGCGGGTAAGATTTTAGAAGGCACATTTCCATCCTGCCGTAGCTGTGAATCAACGCTTCTTTTCCACTGTGAGTACAAGACAAACAGCGCCTCGCCTATCCGGGTTCACTGAACTGATGGGAAACAACTAAACATTATTAGGTTTCTCCTGTAGGGGTGGACCTAATCACTAGATAACACGTTAAAACACAGTGATCCGGAGTTTATGAGTTACTGCAATAGAATTTGGAGTAAATGGACTAGCCTGCTGTATCATTTTTTCACTTTGATTTTTGGAATGTCTCTGTATGCTGATCATTTTCATTTCCATAAAACGATGTGGAATCCTTTCATTCCTAACAGACAGTCCATCAGGAAAGGTATACCCCCCATTGAGGTCTGATGTGTGTACCTTTGAATTATGTACTACATTAATCATTTGCAATTTTATTATCTTTAGTTAACCACATAGTTCATGATTAGACATGGTATTATTATTCATTAATGCAGTATGTGATGATCTTTAACCCAAACAAGATTTTCATGCATTTTAGTCAAAAAAGCTTCTCCATTTTTTAGATTCTTTTTTTTTTTTTACACACTACACTATTTCTTTAAAAAAAATACCTATGAAAAACCATTAGAATTATTAATTAGTTTTAATATGCCTCACATTAATCAAATATATAGAATTAATTGTCTCAGTAACATAAGAAAACCTTATGTCTGATCAATTAAAACACTTTAAAGTGAATGCAAGTATTTTGCATTCACTTTAGATTCACAATGCATTGTGCTGAATATAAAAATTTGTTGCGCAAACCTGTGTGAATGCTTGGGCATGCTTGACGCTTCCAGCATTTTGAACTTGAATTTCAGCAAATCAGATGTTTCTGACCAGCTCATCTAGCACCATGCCACGTTGAAACTCACTTCAGTCTCAGTTCTTCCTCATTTTGATGCTTGGTTTAATTCAGGCCTTCTTCATCATTTCCTACCTGTACCATACTGAAGTGCATTAAGTTGTAACTTTATTAGTGTCTGGTGAGTGTACATACACACAGTAGTTTAAGCATCATGCAAGTCAATCAATAATCACAAGTACTCATATTTATACATTCATCCTAATTTGCACCTTAAAACTCAATGTTGAAACAGTCCTTTAATATTTACCATGGTACCTGTTCTCTTCTGAATTCCTAAAGAAGTAATACTGGAAAAGTAATTTAAACATAGTAGTACTCTTTAAAAAGTACTGAATATACAGAGGCTTTCTTAAAACCTGCTATTAACTTTAAAATAAACATGTAAGAAAGTATACTGCTGATAGAAATGAAGGGATCATTTTTGGCATTTTTTGTGACCAGTGTTGTATAAATTCTACAGCCAACTGCCATT
The DNA here is from genome assembly GCA_034779995.1 of Parotocinclus haroldoi. Taxonomy (NCBI): domain Eukaryota; kingdom Metazoa; phylum Chordata; class Actinopteri; order Siluriformes; family Loricariidae; genus Parotocinclus; species Parotocinclus haroldoi. The sequence continues at coordinate 14,264 of JAUZST010095658.1, forward strand.
AAAAACAATGTTATCTGATCAGCAATAAAGCAGTTGAAGCAATTAGTTACACAACAGCCAATGAGTACTGAACAACCACTCACAAACACTCCTGAGGCAAACTGTATGTACGTTTAACGTGACGGCATAAGAAAGATATAAGCCTTAACTGTAAACATGTATACATTTATTGTATCATATGTCACTTAAATATGGTAAAAACCTCTAAATATTAACAATGATCAAAATAAGAAACAGCAAATTTTAGTTCCCATAAGCAAATATAGAGGTGACAAATTACCTGTGCAGCCAGATCATTTTAACCTAAAGACTCCCACTGTAGACCCAGAACAAATCAGTGTTATATACAATTCTCAGTGAAAACATGTTTTCTGACAAGTTGCAAGTTCAAATTTATTACTTGATAAAATACAGCATAATAAAAAAAAAATTCAGATCACCACACCATGTCAAATAAAAGACAGATACAAAGTCCAGAATAAAACCTCCTGCCTATAAAGACTATATTATATTAATGTACAAATGCAAATAAATCAGCTGCCATGCAGAGGCTGCCTCGACCCATTCTGATCAAAGCATCTAAGGAAAATCCAAAGCCAGGTACTGAAGAGTGTTTTTAGGTAAGTCAAGGTGAATGCTATCGCAGTAATGCATAAACCTGTAGAGAAAAACAAAATGATAAACATAAAGAAAATGCTTTTCTTTTAATGACATTAAACCTATTTAGATAAGCTAAAACAAAAAATAAATAAAGTTGACCACTATCAGGTTGATTCAAGACGTGTGAAAACCACATCCGCTTGTAGCTACACTTAATTCTTATCTGAGAAATGGCATATATAGTCTTTTATTTTACACTGAAAATGACACAAATCTAACATTTAAATAACATCTATCTAGCAGCATGTACCACTCACCTTCTCTTTCAGTTTAAAAAAAAGTTTGTTTATTCAATTGGTTTAACTAACCTCGCTAAAGGAATTAGCAACCATTTCAGCAACAAACAGAAGGTTAAATCAGCACTAGTTTCTCTCTCACACGCACTGCCCCACACACACTCACTCACGCACTGCCCCACACACACTCACTCACGCACTGCCCCACACACACTCACTCGCGCACTCACTCACACACTGCCCCACACACACTCACTCACGCACTCACTCACGCACTGCCCCACACACACTCACTCACGCACTCACTCACGCACTGCCCCACACACACTCACTCGCGCACTCACTCACACACTGCCCCACACACACTCACTCGCGCACTCACTCACACACTGCCCCACACACACTCACGCACTCACTCACGCACTGCCCCGCACTCACTCACGCACTGCCACACACACACTCACACACACACACTCTCTCACACACACACACACTCTCTCACACACACACACTCTCTCACACACACACACACACACACACACACACACACACACATATATATATATATATATGTATGTATATATAATTCACAATATCACACCAAACTACTCTTTGCAGTTGTTTAAACGTATTTGCACCATGAAGTGAGAAAACTGAGAGTGGAAGAAGAACCTGAATTTAATTTAGTACCACTTTGTCAATTTGTACTTTTGTAATGTTTTTTGTACTTTTGTGCAGCTATGTCGTAGCTTTATTTATTTCCAGCCCTAGCACTTTTGCAGTTTCATGCATTCGTAGGTAGTTTGTTATCCATTATGGTGGTGCAAATCTTCTGAACTAGACATATTTCATTTAGTTTTCAAAGCTATTCTCTCGTGCAGTGTAAGGCCTGTACATGTCACTCAGCAGCATCTCTAGCGCCCCCCGGTGTACACTGCTGTCCATCACAGGGTGAAATCTAAAGGAACCTTCGTCATTACCCTCATCGCCATTTCCATAACTATTTTGAAAACCTGTAAATGATGAGGACAGGGAACGTGACTGTGCTGTATGAAGCCTCTCAATGGCGCTAGAGAGCCAAATCAACCGCTTTAAACTCTGAATAGAGCGACCACGGTCATGCATCAGCTGATGTTCCGTCACCGCCCGTCTGCAAACAGAGAGATAAAATCTGAGATTAATAGTTCATTTGTTTGGGTAACATAACAATTTCATGTAGCTAAGGTAAATTCGTATCAGGAAAAGAAGTGTATTAAGTTGAATTTTACCCACCTAAAATATTATTTTTAAATTATAAATTTTACATTTTAATTATTAAATATTAAGAATTTGATCTTGAACCTTAAATACCTCAGATATTTTACCTAAATATATTGTCATTAGATTTTACCTCGCGTCCTGTACTTTAGCATAGATATGAAACTGTTGTAACAATTGACTTCAGGTACTAAACAATAGTTACATCCTCAGATATTATACTATAACTAGGTTTTACATATTTTTTATAATTAGATATTAAACTGTACATTCCTGGGTCCATAGTACATAGCTGCAAAATGATAAACTAGTAATGGTTTTAACTGCATATAATTGGTCAGGAAATTAGCAATAATGACAGATTTACAAGAATTTAGTTAAAGAGAAGCCATTTCCATTAATCCAATGGTTGTGTTTAATTTGACAGTAAATTGTCTTCATAGGATTCGAATCTGTACTGTGGCCAGGCATGACATGAGCCTGATGTGAGCATGACTGTCGTCCTACTGAAAAATAACTGTTGTATTCTCTTTTGCCACTTTTGCATTTCTCTTGAAAAAATAACTTTTCAACTGTGGTAAGCAAGTATATCCCAACTCCATTTCTACTTCCATGATTAAAGAAGTAGAGATGCATTTACTGTTGTATACATACAAGTCTGAGTACTTTAGTATATGAGTACATGAGTATATGAGTACTTATTATATGAGTACTTTAGTATATAAGTACATAAGTATATGTATATATATTTAACATTATTAACATATAACATAGTTACTTTGACACATTGTAATATTTATTTTCATTAATCATTTATCATTTGACAAGACATAGAGATAACATACTACATTTACTTAATAAACAGATATACAAACAAACACTCACCTCTTGTTCTCCTGACAGTGAGTCACTGTTAATATATTTAACACAAAAATACAAACAAGGAGATGACAATTTCGTCCTTTCTGCATCATCTGCATGAAACACACACACACAAGTTTGTCTTGCAATCATTGTGAGGACTTGACATAATATTACTAGTTACTAGTTAATGCTACAAGTACACCTAACACTCTACACTTAAAACATATCTTTGGACCTCTTGGTTTTTCAAAAGGAACTTACAAATGAAATAAACTACAAAATGTCCCCAGGTTAAAAATCTTAGATCTTTCTAGCCTTGTGGAGCCATTTGGTATGCTTTTTTGACATAATCTTGACCCACACACAGACACACATAATGGTATTCAGTTGTTATGTATGAGCCACAGTTCTAAACAAGAATTAAAATATCATTTTAGGGAAGTTTTTACTAATTTAGTTAATTAAACATAATACTACAAATTCAAACTGCAGAGACTACAACTGGTTCTGGTGTACTTTGTTTTGAAGAAAACATTTTGTAAAAATATAGCATCACATTTATCAGGGCATTTTATAATAGTTATTGAAACAATAGGAACAATAAGGTGCCAATGTGCACTCACCCTTTGTGTATCGGTTTTTCAGGTGTGATGGTCTGTCAGCTCTCCACTGTAAAGAATGCTCAATGTGTGATGACTTATATATGCCATGCTCATTACCTCACACACTGCAGTAAACAAAGGACACACAATTAGGCACACACAGGCTTTTGATGGGGCTTCTTCCACCTTTCACCCCCCCCCCCCCTTATATTATATATTTGCATATTAAATATTGTAAAAAAAAATGTAAAAGCACTTTAGACAATGTTATAAACAAGTCTACAATGATTTAATCAGTAATGAATTATATTGATTAAAACTGTCCTAATTTAAATTATAAAATTAATTTAGCAGCTTTTGACATGCACCCTGTGGATGGGCGCCACAACCAAATTTACCAATGATCAGAAAAATTAAGGGGGAAACATGAGATGCAGATTATAATGAACCTTTAAAATGTTTACTGTACTATACTGTGTTTGTACTGTACTGCATAAAGACACATGTTCCCAAGCAGAATTAATCCCTGTTAAATATTTTTAATTCCAATGGTTCTTACTTGCCACTCTCATCCTAGCCATCAGTATGGTTTGTGGATCTAGATCTTTGTGAAACTGCTTTGAGAGTATGTGTATGTAGAAACATTTACCATCTAATTAGTCTTTGCTGATTTTTTTGCTGGTTAATTTTGTAAGCACTACAAATATTTAATATTATAATAAATAATTCGCTAAAAAATTTGATGTAATAAACATGCACATTTAAGTCACCTCCGTAATTACAGAAGCACATTTTGCATCTGATTGCACTGATCTTAGATTAGATGTACTGACTCATCTGTAACCTCTGGAACGAGGAGTTTAAAGACATTGGATTGTACCATTGTTCCACCTCATCAACATACTTTCTTCTTAGTGATCACTCTCAGCTCTGAATGTCAAGGAAGAACATCAATTACTCATCCTCATGGATAAAGTGACCATAGAAACATTTCATTCATCAGTTTCTATCTGTCAGACATGCAGTGTGTGTGTGTGTGTGTGTGTGTGTGTGTGTGTGTGTGTGTGTGTGTGTGTGTGTGTGTGTGTGTGTGTG
>JAUZST010095669.1:0-18975 GCA_034779995.1 Parotocinclus haroldoi
CTCTCTCCCGCTCTCTCTCTCTCTCTCTCTCTCTCTCTCTCTCTCTGTCTCTCTCTCTCGCGCTCTCTCTCGCTCTCTCCCTCTCTCTCTCTCTCTCTCTCTCTCTGTCTCCCTCTCTCTTTCTCTCTCGCTCTCTCTCGCTCTCTCTCTATCACTGCCTGTGTCCCTCTCTCTCCCCCTCACTCTCTCTCTCTCTCTCTCTCTCTCTCCCCCTCCCCCTCTCTCTCTCTCTCTCTCTCCCTCCCCTTTACCTTTCACTCACTCCATGTCCTCAGTGTAGTCTAGACTGGTGGTGGGTTTTGCCTTGTATTTTACATTGTATTATATACACACCCTAAAAAAAGGGGGGGGGGAGGGGTTTGTAGAGGAGGTTGTCGTTCATGCTTTGTAGTGCTCAGTGCCACAACGCCGGAATGTATTCTGTTCATTTTACTAATATGGGAGTGCAGCACTTGTTAGTGTCCGACGGAGAAAAAAATCCAGATTTCTAGGGAATCACTTTGGTGTGTTTTCAATAAATCATGCCTGGAAAGCTCTCGGTTGTCTGTACAGTCCCTTTATTCACACCGCTTTAGCTCTGCTTCTGTACAACGCTGCAAACGAAATGCGAACAAACTCTTTTACTGGCTCCGTTACAGTTCGGAGTGAAACTCGGCGAGTGTGTGCGCGGCTCCGGAGATGCCCTGCGTGACGATCGACAGGTGTCTGTGCGCCTGAGCCCAGTCCTCCTTCAGGCCGCTCTGCATCGCTGTCTCCACGGCGTCGGCCAGACCGGGAAACGTCACCACCGAGGAGGACCTGGACGTCCAAATGACGTGCCTGCAGGAATCGAGAGCAGGGGTCGTTAGAAGCTGACGGTCTGGAGAACCGAAGACACAGAGTAGTGGGCTTTAGGGTTGATAATATTTGATAAGACTGAGTGTTATTTGATCTACACTGCTCGAACATTATTTTGATTATTTTGTGAGCAGGGTAAGTGCCAACAGTGTCAGTGCCGGATTAAAAATGGTCAGCCAAGCAAAATTATCAAGCCCCCAGCGTCGGGTGAGCGCCGGTCAAGGAGGTGTGCCTAAGAAAGTGGCGGGAAACGTTCCTTATGCAAGCTGGTATGGTGATGATTTACCGTTTAACTGTTTAGTACGATGATGATGCGTTTTGGGACGGAGCCTCCCCGTGCCCTTTGAGGAAAGCCAGAGTAGATGGAAACGCTCGGCGAGCTTGCGAAAGTTTACCTGAATCCGTATTTATCTGGGAAGGCCTGCGGGTTCAGGAAGCCGCGCTCCAGCAGCATCAGCTGGTCGTTAATCATGCGAGCCGCCAGCGGCCTGCGAAGAAACACCCAACAACGGCCCGTCTGTGTCCTCCGTTAGGATTTAGTGCTCATAAACGCACAACGAGACGCATCTCTCTGACTTACGAGCTGTTCACGAAGTCCGTGCTGTGGATGGTGCGGTCCAGATGCTGGGCTGCTGTTCTGAACGACTTCACGGCGTCCTTCAAAGATTCTAGATCGAGGACGACGTTTCCTTGAGCGTTTGACGTTACAGAAATAGAACGGCAGGACAGGGAGGGGTCGTTGTGCGGTCGGCGATCTGCCCCAGTCACTTACCCATGCTGACACCGTTGGCGTTCAGGTGGGCCTCGAGGTTCTCCTCGGCTGTTCTGAGGTACTGCTCCAGAGTCTCGGCGTAGTCGCTGCAGTTAAACGGCAACAGGACGCTGTCAGCTAGGCGGATCAGGAGGTTCCCCGCCGTCCTCGCTACCGTCTGGTGACTGGTGAAACCTTGGTCACGGAGAAACGCAAAGAGCTCCGAGTTTAAGGACCACCGAGTTGGGGAGAATGGAAAAAATATAACGGCAGTGTCATCCCGTGGAGTCAAAGGGATAAGCCGACCTGGATCGATGTATCTGTCCACGTAGTCGAAGGTGTCGTACGCAGTGTGGTACGCTGGGTAAATCCGCGCTTTGGTTTTACTCTAAATTAGTTCGAGACAGGAAAGCTTTTGTAAGCGTTTGTGTGCTTCTCTCTTACTCGTACAAGAAAACCAAATGAGCTAGGCACTCATTTAAAAAAGAGCAGCAGAATGCACAGAGGGCGAGTCAGAAGTCACGGGACACGTCCCGTGCTGCATCGTGGGCTCCCAAAACCAATGTTGGGGTTTGTTGGTCGGTAGCGGTCCTTCAGACGAACCACTACGTTTCTCATCGTAAACAGTCCCGGCTTCTCCGAGTTTGGCTGTGACTGTGTGAAATTGGTATGGATTTTGTGTTATTAACTCTTGAACCACCAGAGATATTGCAAGTCCGATCGATTTCTGACCAGTTCCGATCTTCTTTGATATCCTACGTGACCACCGTATCATTGGATCCAATTGATCCAATTGATCCAATGTGGCGGATTTCAAGATGGAGCCCTTGTTCCGGACACCCATTACGTACTGGGGTATTCGGATACAGCGTTGTCCGCTTCGTTTCTGAAAGAAAAGGGTGTCATGTGACTTTTGACTCACCCCGAATGTGCTGCTCTAAGGAAAAAGGTTTTACGGAACCGGGTCCCAAAATCCTGGAGCAGCATCAGCTGGGTTTATTTAGCAAGCTGCAGGCTTAGCAGTTAGAGAAACGATACCTTGTCGTAGGTGTAGGATAAATCGAAGGAGGTTATGCCCAGGTAGTGAATAAACGCAGCGTAGTCGCTTCCTGCTCCTGTCAGGTATCTCATACTGCAGAAACAAAACGGATTTGACCAATTTACAGTACTGTGCAAAAGTTTTAGGCCACCATTAGATTGTATATCTATCTATCTATCAATCTATCTATATATATATAAATAATAGTTTTAGCAGAGGTATAGCGACCATATATAATTATTTTTCAGGCTCTTTACTGCAATACAACCAGGAAATTTCATCGAGGTGCCAAATTACCCCTTGGCAATGGTCTTTTTGCAAGGGTAGCAGCCAAAAAAAACCCCACTTTTACATCAGAGGTGCAGAGCGAAAAGACAAAGCTACAGCTACAGCGTTACCGAGTCCAGGTTTGACATTTTTGGGTCCCGTCATGGACAATGTGTTCCATATGGTCATTATACCGATACCAAACAACACATTTTCGAATGGTGGCCTAAGACTTTTGCCCAGAACTGCATCTCTAGATATTCAGAAACATCATTTCGCGCCTTGTACGAGGACATAAATAACATCGAAAAATAAAATAAAAACGACGTACTCTGGGATGAGCCCGTGAGAGGCACTCGTTCTGTTGGCATATCGGATCCAGTTATCGTAGACAGACACAGTGTCTGATCCGGGTATCTTCACCTAAGTCAAAGATACGTTAGAGACCGGGCGACTGAGGGTTGTAGGAACAGGTTTTTTTTGGGGGGGATTTTTTTTTATTTTTAGGAATTAGGAGGAGTTGCCCTCTCTCACCTGTTTGGAGGCTGTAAAGAGAACGTTCTGCCCCATCGGGGTGGAAGAGGCTGACAGTGTGGCGTTAGCTGTGATACAAGAACAAGACACATCGAAGACATTTAACGACAGACGTCTTATGATTCATGGAATGATCTCTGAACTCCCATAATCCACTGATCTTCATTCAAATCTCTGGGAACCTCAAATCTTTTTGGCTTGGCTTAGCTTAGCTTAGCTTAGCTTAGCTTAGCTTATTCGCGCCTGCTACCCTTCCAAACAGTCCCTTCCTGATCGAGCTTCCTCAGACGGTACAAGGGTCAGCTGGGCATCCCGAAGAATTTTCACTCAAGTGTAAGGGGCAGAAACATTAAATATTAAATTCCCCTCTATAGCCTGTAGGAGCTGCTGTTCTATAATCAATTATTAATTATTAAATATTGCACACACACACACACATTTTGTGGTAATAAAGGGATTCGAATAATGAGATAGGGTCGTAATACCACTGCTAAAACAATGGTATGACAAATTGAATGGTGGCCTAAGACTTTTGCCCAGTACTGTATGGCCACAAGTTCTTGGGCTGATGTTCGAAATGAAAGGATTTCTTTTCAGCCCTTCAAAAACGTTTCCATGAGATGTTTATTTCTCCGCTGCAGGCGTTTTAGGGACTGAAGAACCGCTCAATTCAGGAGTTTTAAGGGTCGTTTCCTTCGGGGGGGCGTTAGGGTACCCCATTAGTAACGTTCGTTTACATTTGTACTTGTAAGACCCCCCTATCCCCTGTCTTACAGTCCAAACAGCTGAGGGTTGAGGGCCTTGCTCAGGGACCCCGACTGTTTCAGAGGTGGGATTTGAACCCACAGTCCATAGGTTTGCACAGGCTTTAGTAACGTTTAAAAGACCGGCACCGTGGGCTCAGGTGAGGTCATCACCAGTTTACAGCCAGAATTGATGCGAAGCTGAGTTCATACCAAACACCGAGATGTCCACGTTGATGTAGGTCACTGCTCTCTGGCTCAGTTTGCTTATGTACTCCTGCAAAATCAACAAACACGCCGGAGCTGTTTAGATCGGATAAAACAGAACGACGAGCAGCAACCGGGCCCGGCGCCTGGCTCACCTCCGCGTACTCAGCAGATCCCATCAGCCCAAACTCCTCGGCTCCCCAGCTCCCAAAGATGATCGTACGCCGAGGCCTCCATTTTCCTTGAGGGAAGATGAATTATTTTAGAACATTTTATAGTGGTGTAGTGCCTAATGTTTCAGTATTAGAGCTGAGAAAGCTGTTAATGTTCATATTGTTTAACACGTTTTAATATTTGTGTACAGTGTACAGAGATGTAGAATCGGTTCTTTACCTGCTTTGACGTTCTGGCCCAGGAGTCTGGAGATTTCCAACATGACCGCTGTTCCACTGCTGGGATCGACGGCACCGTGCACCCAACTGTCCCTGTGGTTCCCATACATCACGTACCTGTCTGAACCCACAAACCAAGTACGGAATAAACTGAGCAGTCCAGGCTTGATTGCGGGGGTGTAACGATAACACGGTTTTCTCACGATTAATTCAGTTTACGTTCCCAAAAAAGATGGAAAACAAGGAAAAGCGACCAAAAAAAAAAAAACTTCCAAGAAACGGTTTTAAAATTGTAAACAAAATGTCAAATCAAATGAAAAAATTGCTTTTGCATTATCAAAAGAATGCTTACTTATCTTGTGTATAAAAAAAAATAGACAAAAGTTTAGTCCGCGGCAATAAAAACTGACTGTGACTGTGAACATGCTGCCCTCTGGTGTCCAAAAAATGCAACTGCATTAGACAGTGCGGTAAACAAGAACGTGATCCGATCTCAGCGACGCGTCGTTACACTCCTGTTCGTTTGTTGGAATACTTTCGAGCTCTGGATTTAGGATTTAAAATCTCTAAGCTTTTGAGGCATTTTTATATACAAAAAAAAGTGTATTCAGACCGTTCACTGGAGTAAAACATAGATGGGATACGCAGTAAGTACTGCATGTTAGCGTGATCCTACCTGGCTCTACGCTTCCCCAGATCACTCCCATCACATTCGACGACTCCTTTATTTCTCCTTTGTTGTAGATGTCCAGCTTCACATCACTGGTGGACATGACCAGAGAGAAAGATCCATTTCAGCCTCGATGGTTCAGCTTTACCTCACAGGTTAGCTCTAAGCCCTCTGAGCCTAAATCTTCTGAATATCAAATCCAGGTTTGTTTGAGTTAAACGTTGGTACTTACTAACTTTTTTTTACTGCCTTTCCTGCGCAGGTAAAATAGTTTCAGCTATTTACCAGTTATGAAATAAAAAATTTGACCAATATCCTTCTTCATAACGACGCTTTTTTCAGAAACGCCTGTATTTTCTGGAACAGTATCGTTCAGGAGAAATCCTTTAAGTCGTACTGTACCAGTCTTTGAATTCTGATGTGCTGTTGAATCCTGGACCTCCAAACTTGTATCTGCAGTTGAAGGAACCCTGCCAGTCTGGAGGAGCGACCGCTCCTTCAAGATTGCTGTCTCAAACATCAGACAACAGAGTAGAAAGTTTCAGAGGACGCAAGTTTATAAGACAAACCCTGAAAAGTCGCTGGCTCACCATATTAATTTCTGGGCATCTTCAAACCCTATTGGCTGGATTGGAATGGGTGACACACCCTTGATGTCCTTCTCATCGGTCCTGTACGTGTCCTCTGTTCACATGGATTCTCAGATAAGGTTCATGTACGTAACCAGTGATGGAGAATGTATTTGAATGTATTTTGCATGCGTGTTACTTTTGGCAGCCAGGTAAGGCGTTAGCGGGTCTCCGAAATCAGTCATGTAACTTCCTCTCTCAACACCTGATGGAGGGAGGTACCAGGAATTAGGGTAGGTGTCAGCCTCTGATACCAGGCCGTCGTTCATGTCAAAGGGTTCGGTGTAGACGAGCACTCCAGCCACTCCGAAAGGGGCGGCGTTGAAGCCCTGACCAGGCGAGAACACGACTGAGATACAGAGCTTAACCGTCTCTTAAAGACAACGACATTTAAACATAAAAAAAACTGTGTTCTGTTTGACTTTTATTTCATTGCACACAGTGTGAATCCAATCTATTTTTTTTTCTGGTCAACTACATCCATTCCTGCGTCTCAGGCCTGTGACACAGGTTTGGGCCAATCTGGGCCTTATAATGAGATCAAGAAACGGACATTAAATATATGTGATTTTAGCGGGTGATGGTAATCATGATCTGGTACAAAAGCAGCAATCAAAATTCTGAATCTTCAAGTAGCAAAGACGGACAGAGGATCTGAAGTTTGTGTGAGAAAACGACTGAAATTCGAACTGTCTGCAATGAATTACGAGTCAAATGATACGTGCAGAGCAAGATGTGATATTTTTCATTTAGCATACCGTCCCAACTTTCTGATTTGGGATTGTTGATCCTGTATTTAACTGTTCGCGTACATAACTGTGAGATTTATTGGAGTCTAGTTAGGGTTTGTGTGGATCTAAACTCTCCCGAAAATGGGACAGCTGGCATTAATGGCTGTACGTTACCACAAAGAAATGCACGACTGTCAGAGGTGCAGTTTTGGACTTCTGTGGTTCTTCTGCTTACTTTGGCAGCTCGTCCTGCTCCTCCATATCTGACGATAGCGATCGTTCCAACAAGGCTGCCCAGCGTCTGGTTCAAATGCTCATAGTCGCTCACTTTTCCCTGGTTGGCGTACACCAGCTTCCCCTGCGCACATTAGCGAACATGCATGATTGATAGGTCTTGACTTGAAGGTCAATCGGAGATTCAATCAAAGGAGAAAAACGTTCTGCACACTGTTTCTACCTGCTTTAGAAGCTCGGGGCGGTCTAATACATGGAACATGCAGTAATTGGTTTTCGGGCTGACAGTTCTGATTACCTCAAAGGTCGGCACATAGATCTCTCATCAACTTGTCAGTGTGTAAAACGATGAAGGGTTTTATTATCCTGTTATCTCCAGCTCAGTGGGCTGAAATTCTGAAATGGTTGGTTCTTTATAAAGATGGCTCAGCGGAGATAAGATAAATGACTGTCAGGGGAAAATAAAGACATGCACTGAGATGAAGATTGCTTTATGGCCGTTTGCCGGGAATGGACGGTCGCAGGTTTACACAGCGTCGCCTTAGTCCAGGGTTTTGTTTGCTTGTTCAAGTGTGACGAAACCAATACATTCTCTCGTTTCTTGGAAATGAAACAATCAGGATCGAATTAACATAATGTTCCCCCAGAGTCATCCAACGCTGTGACTCATTGACAGACCCAGGTCATGTTCGGGTCTAATTGATTGTATCGGATCGTAATGCAATTTAACACCTCTATTAAGAGAGAATAGGAGTGCAGCAACCTGATGAAAACCATCTGGAACCAATTGTTCCAAGAACAAGTCCATGGCTGTATATAAGAAGGAGCGAATAGACAGAATACCATTAAACTCATTACACAGCCCATTTAAACCAGCAGGGTCACAGTGGTTATGGAAACCTGTTTGTGGCGCAGTATGGCAAGTAGAAAGTCATAATTCATAATAAAAGTCATAATAAAAAAGTCAAATGGGACCAAGGAACCGGATTGTGGATCTACACTGGATCTAGAAACACTGTTCCTAAGTTACCGTGGTCTCTTGTTATTTCTGGTTATGTTTCTTTATTTTTTTTGGTAAAGCATGAGGTCGACCTTCCATCTTTGAGCGGTACATCACCGGTATTTGTGGGATTATAAATGCAGAACAGGTTTGCGTTTCCTCCCTCTAGGCACTAAAAGCTATTCCATGTGAGATGAAGCTCGTGTGATCCTTCACCATTCCAAGTGTAGTTAGAGAAAGTTTGTTTTGTGGAAGAACTAAATTAGGCTCTGATGAGAAATGAACAATTAGGCTACGCGATAGTTTGTTTCCTTTCGGAAAGTCTGGATTTCAAGATCGTTACAGGTCCATTAGCTCCGCCGAATCGAGATCAGCTCAGAGCCTATTAGTGCAGAGTTTCCATCAGAGTTTGGAGTGGAGCGATACCCACATCGAAAGGGTTCAGCTCAGTTTATAGAGACCTATACTGAACAGCCTAAGGTGGCAGTGACAGGGAAAAAACTCCCTAACTGTTGGGCCCAAACAGGGGACAAACAACTTAAAAACTAACTAACCATTAGGAAACCAAAAGGTCACCTGTTGTCCATAAAACGACCATATGGAAAGCCAAAATGTAATCTCCTAACTAATTAGTTCCCTTTGTGATGGATATCCAAAATGCAATAACCAACAAACAGTCACCTGTCAAAACAGTAGTACCCACTGTGATACCTGTGCCCACCTTGGCATGTCCAGCGGGTCCGTAGGCGGCATATGGCTGCACTACATCAGGGTCATTCTGGTCTGCAGTGTATGCCTTTTCTTTCTCCCTGACTGTGAACTGCACCGCATCAGAAGCATTCACTAAAATATGAAACACAAAAAGACAGGGGAAATGTCTTACGAAATTTTTTAAATGGTTCAAATGTATTTGAAAACATTATTTCCCCAGGTTAATGGGATTAACGATTAACCTTTACATTAGTAAACTAGAACTACTAGAACATGGATGTCCACCAGGATCAGTACTGTTACTTATTGTCTCACCCACAGTGACTTTGTTAGGCATGTCTTTATTTGGGAAGGACAAATAAACACTGTAATCTTCTCTCCATGCAGCATCCAGTCCACTTTCCGGATCCTGCCATCTCCCCAGCACAAACTCCACTGTTTTGACATCTCCAGCTGTGGTGGCCATGTGGGGCACACGGGAAAGGGTCCTAAATATAGCGGGAACAGGTCATTCCTAGCTCTCTGTCGCACCATAGGGACGAGTTCTGTTATGATTTGAATCAGGTATTAATGTCTTAAACAGAGACCCTTCTAATAGATGTGGTGAAACTGAACTAACCTGAGGTTCTCCCTGAGCTGATTGCTGTCCACCTCATCGATAAACATTCGAAGAAAATTCTCGTCCACATCCTGAGAGTCGGCCTCTATCCATTCAGGTAAATTTTGGGAATCTGAGCTGCTCTTTTTGATGCCGAAATGCCCGATCAGGATTCCCACGGTGAAGGCGGCCAAGCCTACGAGGCCAAACAGCAGCAGCTTCTTCAACATCCTGAATGTCCCTCACATGAAGCTACCAGACGTACAGCTATGGCAGATCAGTCTGCTCTAGAAGGTAGTGTATAAGGATCTAAGAGGTTAAATAATGACCCGAGGCTCAAGTTGAAGAGATTCAGTGGGTGTGAGAAAAGGTGGAGAATTCTTTGAAGATCCGATCAGAAGAAGAAGATAACATTCATTCTCTTTAACGGTAAAGTTACTTATTAATGGATTTTGTGTCATTTTCAGCTGGACTTTATCCATTTCATAATACACTGAGCTGTAAACAAATTAACACACGGTTATAAGCTGTTGTGTAAAATACATGTATTGCATTTTGATGATGGTTCTGAACTCGACATGACTTGGTTTATGACCATCATTCCAATCTGTCAAGTTACATTTAATACAAAGCTTTGTGAGACTTTCTCTTTGACCATCCAGTGCTAAATTACAGAATTCTCACCCATGTCCTTAGCAACTGATGTTTCTCTTCCCACCAGGCCACAACAGCATTAAAATAAATATTTTTATTGCTATTTAAACATTGTACAACAAACCAAACCAAGAACCAACTGTATACATACAGAAAAAAAACCCACAAAAGGTTTTAGATTTCAGGTTTCCGATGTATTAATAAACAAAGCAGAGGAAAATGTATGGGACATAAGCAGAAGAATTATCTGGACTTGAAAAAGCAATCAAAAGTGATTAGTACCTAAAAAAAGATCTGTTAAACCACTCAAACGAAACTGATATCTTTTTGAGATTATATAAAAATAACATTACATCTCTCAGCCAGAGGTAAAGAGAGTCGGGAATGTAAGTGATAAGGATTAAGGGACCATTTTGGACACTTAATCACTCAATAAGTTTTAATGTTATTGGCATTGGTGATTCTTCAACTGGTGGAGTTAATGTTTGTTGTTATGTGTTGCGGTCATGTCAATTTCAAGAGGAATGTTTAATTGTTTAATTACTCACATTTCCAGATATCCAAATCGGTTCCTTTCAGATCATTTCTTACAGAAAGCATAGGTTGTTTGCTATAACATTAAGGATGATAATATCTTGTTCAAAAAACATACAGAGGCTGTATAGATATGAACACAATGTGATTACATTCTGTGTCTTTTTAAGTTAGTATAATCAATGATTATATTATATTGGTATGCTATATTTATTTATGATTCTATGATAATCGAATCATAAAAAAATTATCATTTTATTGGAGAAGTTTAAGTTCTAGTCTGGGTAGGTGCAGATTCAGCAAAACATTTTTGTCGTGTATCGATTTTATGCAGTTTTTGGTCGTGTAATAAACGATATTTTATTACCTAAACTATTTATTTTGTAAAAAGGTATATATCTAAGAAGATGTTTCAGCCTGAGTGGCTAAGAATTCCCCTAATTGAAGAATAAAAATAATAATGTTGACAGCGCTATCCTTACGCTAAACGGTTCAAAACTTTTATTTTGAAATCTAATATGGTCCGCTTTAGCGCGCTGCGCAAACGAAGTATATACTTTATATATTTAGATAATTTTTAGACATTTAAAAAAATTATATATATATATATTGTTTTGCTATGTTTGCTGAGGTAAATGTGTAGAAAATATATACTGTAGCTTTAGTATTTATTTAGTATTTTCCCATGTGGCAAATCGGTTTGCTGTGTGTTACTTTTACTTTCAGTCTCTGGGTTCGTGGAGAGACAACTGAGCTACGGTGAGTAAACATTAATTATTATAAATGTTATACAAGGTATTTGCTGTGGTTGAACGTGTGGAAATGAAAAAGCTGTCATACAAAGAAAGCTCTGCAGTGTTTGTTTTTATTGAGCCTCATAAAAGCCAGACCTTATGGAACAAATGTGAAAGTGAATGCATCTCATCTGAGTTCAGGAAGCGCGTGGGTGTGGGGGAAACATTAAATAAATCACACATACAGAATTTAAATGTTCATCTTACTCCGCTGGTTGAAGGGCTTATTGTGGAGGATCTGATGAACATCTATTAATCACCTCTGCTCTCTACAGGTCCTGTGGGTTCCTGATAGCCATGTCACTCCTCACTCTCCTCGCCTGTCTCTCCTGCTTGTCATCTTCTTTGGCAGCCGTGGCACCAGCCGCTGAAGAGCATTCCTTCCCGACCTCAACTACTGGGGAACCTTTCCCCTGGAACAAGATGAGGCTACCCCAGTGGGTCTCGCCCTTCCATTACAGCCTCCTCATCCAACCCAACCTGACGACTCTGGACTTCAGCGGCAGCGCGAAGATCCGACTGGACGTCCTGGAGGACACGCACACGGTTGTCCTGCACAGCAAGGACCTCAACATTTCCAAAGCAGCTCTAGTGGACCTGGCTGAGGGTCACAGTGAGACTCTGAGGGTGCTGGAGCATCCAGGCTTCCAGCAGATAGCTCTTGTGAGCGAGCACATGGTTCTGAGGAGAGGAGGCGTCTATGTGATCGAGCTGGAGTTTGAGGCCAAGCTTTCAGAGAGCTTCCATGGCTTTTATAAAAGCACGTACCGCTCCAGTGATGGAGAAGAACGGTGAGGAAAAACACAAGCGCTAGGTCCGCGTTTAAAGGGCACATGAACATGCAAAGTTGGTTCTGTAATGGATCATGAAAGCTAAAGACACTGGGAAGTGGGGAACGTGCGGAGTTTGGGGAATTAATTAGAGCAAAAGTTGGAGAAATCCCCCAAACGACTGTAGATGTAGCAGTGGTAGTAACGTATTACGCTGCTCCAAAGAATTAGGAGATATTTGCGATTAGGGGATCAGTTTTGTGAGCAGTATAGTTTCCCAGCTCCTTATTTGATGTTCTTTCGCGCTGCAGAGTTCTGGCCTCCACCCAGTTTGAACCGACCAGCGCTCGCGCGGCCTTCCCTTGTTTCGACGAGCCAGCATTCAAAGCCAACTTCTCGATCCGCATTCGCAGAGAGAGCAGACACATCTCCATCTCCAACATGCCCAAGGTAAACCTGGCTCTCATAAATATTTCATCTCACATCATTATGACTGTTAAAGGACTTGCTGTAGGTAAACGTTTGTATGTTCAGTGAAAATCTATATCCTAACCCGTGACCCGTCTACCAGCCCGAACATAAGCCGTAGTTCAGATCCGGTTCTGTTTAGATGCTCCTGGGTTTTTTCTCCCTTTGTACTGACGTGATTTCTCGCAGCATGCGGTATTGAGTCCTTTTTTCCTCTCAGCTGAAGACCGTGGCTCTTCCAGGAGACCTGCTTGAGGACCAGTTTGACGTGTCGGTGAAGATGAGCACGTACCTGGTGGCCTTCATCGTGTGCGACTTCCTGTCCGTCAGCAAGCGCACTCGGCACGGAGTCCAGGTTAGGACCAGGACAACGTTTATGTTCACAACATTTTGGAAAAGCAGAACCGCACCTTGTTTGCTCTGTTTGCAGTTCTGTGCTACTGTGTGACCTTCTGTGATGTTGTGTAATATTTGTTGATGTTCGGTCAGATCTCGGTGTATACCGTGCCAGAGAAGATCGGTCAGGCTGAGTTTGCTCTGGACGCCGCTGTGAGGCTGCTGGACTTTTACGACGATTATTTTGACATCCCTTACCCTCTACCTAAACAAGGTCACACCTACTACTGAATTTGAGTTTGTTGTAGGGTTTAGGGTTCGGGGGCTGTGATGTGTCGGGGTATTACGGTTGACTGTGGCAGCCTAGAGGTTAAGGTACTGGACTTTGGCCCAGAAGGTCCAGGGTTCAAATCCCACCTCCGCCACAGTTGGGCCCTTCACCCAGAATTGCTTAAACTGTAAGAGTGTATAAGTTGTAAGTCGCTCTGGATAAGGGCGTGTGCTAAATGCCATAAATGTAAATGTTCTCCAGAATACTTTTCATCATCATTTCATCTCCCCAGACCTGGCAGCCATCCCTGACTTCCAATCAGGCGCTATGGAGAATTGGGGTTTAACTACGTACAGGGAGACTGCCCTCCTTTTCGACCCCCACAAATCTTCTGCCTCCGACAAGCTGGGCATCACCATGATCATCGCCCACGAGCTCGCACATCAGGTTTGAGCTGCTCTAGGAGCGTCCGGGTCTAAACACAAAGAATGGGGTTTAATGAGTGATTCGATCGCTTAGTAACTCTGCTCCTCAGTGGTTTGGTAATCTGGTGACGATGCAGTGGTGGAACGATCTCTGGCTGAACGAGGGATTCGCTAAGTTCATGGAGTTTGTCTCAGTGAACATCACCAACCCTGAGCTGCAAGTGGTGAGGGACGGTTTCACTTCATCTCAGTACCAAATCATAATCTTACTAGAATGTGTTTATACTTATTTCCGATTTACCCCAAACCTGTGTCGGTTGTAGGAAGATTATTTCCTGGGCAAGTGTTTCGAGGCAATGGAGGTGGACTGTCTGAGCTCCTCCCACCCTGTGTCCACCCCGGTGGAGAACCCGGCGCAGATCCAGGAAATGTTCGATGACGTATCTTACGATAAAGTACGTCCCAGTTGCGGTTTAAAAGTAGAGTCGTTCGGTTGCGATTTCAAATCAGCCTAATGAGCTTACGTGCGTTGTGTTTGTGATGTCTCAGGGCGCTTGTATCCTACACATGCTGAGGGAGTTCCTGACCCCGGAGCTCTTTAAAACGGGCATCGTTCAGTACCTGAAACGATACAGCTATCAGAACACCGTCAACGCCCACCTGTGGGAAAGTCTGAGCCCGGTAAGTAAGGGCAATTTAAACCAGTTGAGTTTATAACGAGGAGAGAGGGACCTAACACGCTAGCCCGCCAACACAGGGACACGGGTTCGAGCTCAGGCATCACTTAAAGGCATGACTGGCTGCTTCTTTGGACTTGGAGGTCGGTTGGAAGGCCTCAGCGGCCACGGTGATCTCTGCTGGCCCTGTGATGGACTGCTGTCCCACCTTGGGCATACTCTGATGCGTTTTTGTTGCAGGCCAGGGTTGTTATTGGTGTTTGATTGGTGTGTGTGTCACAGAGGGAGGACAAGCTGGACGTCAAGCTGATGATGGAGACGTGGACGCTGCAGGAAGGCTTTCCGCTCGTCACTGTGGACGTCCGAGGTCGCGAGGTGCGTCTGAGTCAGGAGCGATTTCTAAAAGGCGAGGATCCCTCCAGAAACTCCGGGTAAATAAATCACACCACATAAATACAGACCTCTGACTGGATGACTGACAGACAGATTTGACGTTTTTTTGACGCACCTCAGAGCATCCTAATGATATATCCCCTCCTTTCACCGGCTGGGGTCGAATGGGTTGGGTCCAGAGCCCGTTCTGGATTTCGTAGGGCCCATGTGAGCATGTATCCTTGGTGAAATTGGGGTTATGTGATAAAGACACATTGCTGTAATCAAATTACTTTTTCCCGTAACCTGAAAAGATCAACCGATCTCGTCTTTCACCAAGCGATGGAGAAAGGAGGCTTTCTGGATCCTCTGGATCTGGAGCTGGTCAATTCAAAAACGATTCAGTCCTCACTGCGCCAGAGATTTGACCTTAACCTTGGCCTGGCTGGGTGGAGTTTGCACGTTCTTCCCCGTGACCCTGCAGGTTTACTCTGGGTACTCTGGGTAACTGTGTGACCTTGTTCCTGCTATGAACAGCCACCAATCCCGAAACGATGTTAAATAAAGCTTTTAAAGGAACGCCTTTTAGCCCTTTTGAGGACCGAGGGACATGTTTGCCCCACACTTTTAAACTTTTAAATGGACGGCAAATTCCATTCAAACGAACCTTTCACTTCACTTTAACCCTTTCAGGACCGTAGGTTGTTTCGGTCGCATTGGGCGTCCGTTTAAAAGTTTAATTCAATTCAATTTGATTTTATTTCTATAGCGCTTTTTACAACGTAGCATCGTCACAAAGCAGCTTTACAGTAATACATGATCTAAAAGGCCAATCCCGAGTTGAGCAAGCCCAGGGCGACAGCGGCAAGGAAAAACTCCCTAAAATGATAGGAACCAAGTAACCTCGGGAGGAACCGAGACTCAACAGGGGACCCGACCTCCATGGGCGACCTAGATGCTAATTAAACAAATACTAAATGTATATTAAATTATAGGAAAATGAGTTTAAAATAAATAACAAATTATTATTAAATTTTAAATTAGTAGTAGAAAAATTATAAAATAATCTAAAAAGTAATGGGCAAACGTGTCCCTTGGTCCTCAAAAGGGTCAAAGCATGGAGTAGGTCATTAGTCGAGCAATGGGAGTCACGGACAGGCCGTAATGAGTGAAGTAACCCCATTACATTTGGAAAGAACTCGTCGTTTGTAATGGATTACTTTGCTAAACTGATCGTCCTGTGTGAACAGATTTCTCTGGCACGTTCCGCTGACCTACGTGACCAGCAGCTCGAGCACAGTGCATCGCTTCCTGCTGAGGACCAAGACCGGTGTGTATATGCTAGTCCCAACATGCTAACGTTAGATAGATCCTGTCCTGACTTAAATTCACAATAATTACAGTAAGTCCTGCTAAGAGCTTGTATGATGTCCCAATACTTTTGCTTCATAGACCGTATCAGGAACGACACACAACATCAGCCAGATAGACCAATACATATAATGATGGTTTATAGAGAGAACGTACAGGTAATAAAGGAGTACTACTCCCAATAGGACAGGTAAATACACTTACAAACACCATTTATAGCTTGGTGCAAATGAGTAAGGAAAATCATTCACACAGACATGAAGTGAAATGAACTTGCACTTAAAAGTCTCTAAACCTCTAGTAAAAAAAAATAAATAAAAAAAACCGCGAGATAACGAGCGAGCGCGGACACGACCGATAAGATGGCGGACTTCTGCTCTTAAACTCCCGCCTCTGCTCGTGGATCTGAAGTGCTGACTGGCCGCTTACCGTTCTGTAGCCGTGGCTTGTTGAGCCTGTTGTTACAACTTCGCAGGAAATGTGTGAAGAATCAAGATCCGGTCTTCTAAAGAAAGAACTATTTATTAGTAATTTTATCTGTGAGTGTGAACATGACGGGTGTTTTGTCCTGGGGTTAGACGTGCTGTATCTGCCCGAGGACGTCAGCTGGGTCAAGTTTAACGTGGACATGAGCGGATATTACATCGTCCATTATGAGGGCTCGGGCTGGGACGACCTCATCACTCTGCTCAAACACAACCACACTGCGCTGAGCAGCAACGACCGCGCCAGTCTGCTCAACAACGCCTTCCAGCTGGTCAGGTGAGCCCTCTCACAAACCTCCGACCGACGGCGGGTTAAGTGATCTGTTTTCATATTTGATATCTGTCAGAATATTCTCTTATTTATTCTGTTTGTAATCGTTAGCTTCTGTTTCAATGTTTACAGCGTTACGCCTCTCAAATGACGTCAAATAGTCAAAGAGTCTGTCATGGTGTTACGATAACTAGTACTAAAAATGTCTCAACTGTTCAAGACTTTTTCTTTTCACTTTAACCCAATGGAAATGGTCCTGAAGTGAGCAGATTTGTACGGAAGCTAAAGGAAAGCACTACAGTTCCTCCAATTAATCTTTCGCTGTGCAAATTGCTCCCTAATGATCTCTCTGAATCCCTGTGTTTTTATCCCTGTGCCCGTGTCCCTGTATCCCTGTGTCCGTATTTTGTGTCTGTATCCCTTTGCCTGTAACCCTGTGTCCAAATCCCTGTGTCCAAATCCCTGTGTCCAAATCCCTGTGCCCGTGTCCCTGTGCCCGTATCCCTGTGCCCGTGTCCCTGTATCCCTGTGCCTGTATCACTGTGTCCATATCCCTGTGCCTGTAACCCTATGCCCGTATCCCTTTGCCCGTAACCCTGAGCCTGTATCCCTGTGCCAGTATCCCTGTGTCCGTATCCCTGTGCCTGTAACCCTGTGCCCATATCCCTTTGCCCATAACCCTTTGCCCGTAACCCTGAGCCTGTATCCCTGTGCCCGTGTCCCTGTGCCTGTGTCCGTATCCCTGTCCGTATCCCTGTCTGTATCCCTGTGCCTGTATTTGTGTCCGTATCCCTGTGTCCGTATCCCTGTGTCCGTATCCCTGTGTCTGTATCCCTGTGTCTGTATTTGTGTCCGTGTCCCTGTGTCCGTATCCCTGTGTCCGTATCCCTGTGTCCGTATCCCTGTGTCCGTATCCCTGTGTCCGTATCTCTGTGTCTGTATCCCTGTGCCTGTATTTGTGTCCGTGTCCCTGTGTCCGTATCCCTGTGCCTCTATCCCTGTGCCTGTATTTGTGTCCGTATCCCTGTGTCCGTATCCCTGTGCCTCTATCCCTGTGCCTGTATTTGTGTCTGTATCCCTGTGTCTGTATCCCTGTGCCTGTATTTGTGTCCGTGTCCCTGTGTCTGTAACCCTGTGTTTGTTTTGCAGTGTAGGGAAGCTGCCGCTGGATAAAGCCCTGGATCTGTCTCTCTATCTGAGCCAGGAGACAGAAATCATGCCTGTGTTGCAGGGCTTCAGTGAACTGGTGCCGCTCTACAAGCTGATGGAGAAGAGGGACATGGAGACGCTGGAAAACCAGATGAAGGTCGCTCACAATGGCATCGAGTTTTAGGGAAACGTCATTTCTGCATGTTTTAAACTGTATTGTTCTCATTTGTGCTGGGATTTAGCAGTAACGTCTCTTTTCCTCCGCCCCTGCAGAGCTACATCGTGCACTTGTTCCGCAGGCTGATCGACCAGCAGACGTGGAGCGACGATGGAACGGTTTCTGAGAGGATGCTGCGCAGTTATCTGCTCCTGTTCGCCTGCGTGAGGGGGCACCCGCCCTGCATCTCCACCGCCAGCCGCCTCTTCAAACAGTGGAAGGAATCGGACGGTAGCATGAGGTCAGGAGGGGGAGGGGATTTTAA
The DNA here is from genome assembly GCA_034779995.1 of Parotocinclus haroldoi. NCBI lineage: Eukaryota > Metazoa > Chordata > Actinopteri > Siluriformes > Loricariidae > Parotocinclus > Parotocinclus haroldoi. The sequence goes on from JAUZST010095669.1 coordinate 18,403, forward strand.
CCTCTTGCTAGCCTTTAACATCATGTTAGCTTGCTGTTAGACTTAGCCTTGTTAGCTGTTTATTTAGCCTTTAGCCTCACATTAGCCTCTTGTTAGTCTTTGCCTCATTTTTATATTAACCTTTATATTAGCCTCACGTTAGCTTCTTGTTAGCCTTTGGCCTCATGTTAGTGTTTTATTAGCCTTTAGCCTCACGTTAGCTTCTCGTTAGCCTTTGGTCTCATGTTAGCATCTTATTAGCCTTCAGCCTCACGTTAGCTTCTTGTTAGCCTTTGGCCTCATGTTAGTGTCTTATTAGCCTTTAGCCTCACATTAGCTTCTCGTTAGCCTTTGGCCTCATGTTAGTGTCTTATTAGCCTTTAGCCTCACATTAGCTTCTCGTTAGCCTTTGGCCTCATGTTAGTGTCTTATTAGCCTTTAGCCTCACATTAGCTTCTCGTTAGCCTTTGGCCTCATGTTAGTGTCTTATTAGCCTTTAGCCTCACATTAGCTTCTCGTTAGCCTTTGGCCTCATGTTAGTGTCTTATTAGCCTTTAGCCTCACATTAGCTTCTCGTTAGCCTTTGGCCTCATG
>JAUZST010095679.1:0-18971 GCA_034779995.1 Parotocinclus haroldoi
ACACACACTCACACACACACACACACACACACACACACACACACACACACACACACACACACACACACACAGAGCCTTCCACGAGAGGGGAGGGGCGAGTAGATACCGAACGCATCAACTACCTGAGTTTTCTCCATATAAGGATAAAGAGAGAATGAAACGTAGAAATCTTCCACGCTGAATAGTGGGTGGGCACACCGACCATCTTCACATATCTCCCACCAATCGTGTAATACAGAGTAAGGACTCCTACCGAAAGCTTCTCTCCACACATTTTATACTGATCATAGTCCACATTTTAAAACGTATTATAATAAAAACAACAACAATAATAATAATAATGATTATTGTTGTTGTTATTATTACTATAATTGTATTAATAATAACTCAATAAGTGTTTTGAGAATAATTTCTGAAGACCCTTCTTGGACAGTCTTAATTCTATTATGTAATTATTTTTTCTTCTCTGTTCTGACTGATTGATCTGGCCGTATTTATTTGGTTGGGGACTACTTTAATACACTAATCAGACCGCAGACCTGGAATATACACTTACATACTTTATTAGGGCCGATTGTTTCAACACTCAGTGTCTACTTTTTCAGTTCCACTTGTCATATGCACTGGGTAGTTCTACAATTACAGACTGTAGTCTTATCTGGGGTAAGTCAAAAAAGCAGTTTTTTATGAATAATATGCTAGATGACCAACTTTCCATTGGAAAAGCTTGCCTTTGATCCAATATGGCGGCTTTCAAGGTCCAGACATAGCCTAAAAGCCCCAACACCCATTACTTGCTGGGGTCATTTTTTCTTTTGTTTCTGCTGTGGCTTTTGACCAACTGTAAACCCCAAATAAGAAAAGGCTGGGACAGCATGCGAAGTGCATGGAATACATTTATTAACAAATGAAATTAAGATGACAAGACAAAACATATAATATCTAAAGTTCGTACTCTCTGCAGTGGCATAAAAGTCACAGTAAACATATGAGATGTGTGTCTTTATATGCATTTTCCATACTGTCACAACTTTTTCTGATTTGGGGCTGTATATGCTACACACAACACAGAGAATGATGATGAGAAATATGTAACAGATGTCAGGGGAAGGGCAACACATGCAGAGTCTGGTTCTATTTTTAAACTGCTTAGATAGAAGAGAAAAATGTCCAGCTGTTGAACTAAATATAATTATTTCGAAAGAAAATCTTTAAAGTATATAAAACTTTTATCTATGGACATTCAAACCATAGAAATCCTGAATTCCATAGAATAAATCAGATGATATTTAGCACACAGAGACTGTTGTCATTATTGGCAGGGCCACGTTGGGATTCCAGGGCAATGAGTCATAATGGGCCTTTTGTGATGATGCATACGAATGACAAGATATCTTCTAGGGCCATCAACACTGCCTAATTCTGTCACTGCAGCAACAAATGTTCGCACATATGCCTTAGTTATATGGCACTTCATTAATAGTAAGTAAGTGGCATCAACTTGAGCATAGGGAACAATTGTAAATAACAATACAGTGGTTCAGTACAGCTGTACAGCAGTATAACCTAGATTAAAGTTGACACTGACAGAAAGTGTCAACAGCTTAATTAATACTGCTGAAATAATGTCTACATTCAGACATCTAATTACATAGTGGTTTATCACTTGATCTGGCAGACACTGTTAGGGATGTGATTTGGGAAGAGCTTCATTCACCCCAAGGTCCCCCCTCCATTGTTTGTGTGCCTGTTGTATGCGCGTGATCACCCATACGTTCCCGCACTGCCAAGACGTGCCTGTCCTTGATGGGTTGGATCCCGGACCACGGCACTCGCTGCGCTCAAGCACCTGAAGCACTGTCACTCACCCACACTCTGTAAACAAACGTACTGTGCTCGCACCTATTTCTTGGTTACGGCCCTCTGCGTGTTACATTGCAGATTAGTTCAACTACGAGGCTCCGCCTCAGCCTGATCTTTATAGCTTCCATACAGACCTAGCAGTGTGACACACTTGAGTCGGGATTTTCGAGCAGTCGACCCACTCACCTCGAAGATCCCTGGATGCAATCAAGTTGGCTATACAAGCCCAAGGTTACACAATTGGCAGAGCTAACCCACCACTTATTGATAGTCTTTTTCAAGAGGAACTCCAGCCCTTCCTCTGCGCAAGGTCCATCAGCCAGCATACCCAGCACACTGGACACAAGCTGGACACATCCACTCCTGACCCACTGAGCCTAATCACGGTGAGTTGGGGAAATTCTGGGTGTATCAGTGTACACTTCATGTATCAGTGTGAGCTGGGCTTCTCCCAACAGTCCCTCACCTGGTACATTATCCAACCACTGAACCTATGCTGAGTTTCTGAGCCAGTTTAGGGAGGTCTTTACCTCCTTACTGTCTCCTCAACCTTTGACAGGGATCCCAGTCAGTTGCTGACTACGCCATGGGACGGTAGCCTCGGGTGCAGGGTGGAACGATGCGGCTCTCAAGGAAGCTGTTTGCATGGGTCTTAGCGAGACCCTTAAGGATGAGCTGGCAGTCCTAGTTGACCCAGTGAATCTACAGGGGCTGTTTAGGCTAGTGATCCATCTGGACGGACTCCGCCGAGGGTGCCGCACTGAATGACTCTGCCGGGCTGCTGATAGGCCAGCCACATGCTTTAGGTTCCATGATGCATCACACTCAGAAGAGATTGCTACCCACCTCCTGCCCCCGACTCACCCGAGTACATGCAACTAGGCTGCGCTCTGGGCCCGGGCTGGAGGAGACCCACTAGAGCATTCCCGATGGACATCACCTCCAAATGGAACCACCCAGCCACTAACTTGAGGACCCCCAAATAACATTGTCTCCAAATTTGCCAGATCTCAGTCCAGTCAAAGATATGTGGCATGTCCTGGACAAACAAGTCTGTTACCATTCAACTTACAGGTGTAAAGGAGCTGCTGGTCTAACTTCCTGGTCTCACTTATGAAAGAACACCTTCTGAGGGCTTGTGGAGTCTAGAGCCATGGCAAGGGGAAACAACACAATATTATACAGGTGGTTTTAATAGCTGTGTCATAACTGATTGGTGAGAAACATTTACAGAGATATTGTTCTTACAGTAGGTTACAGGCAGAGAAGTGAGTGTAGCATCCTATGTTTCTTGTTGGCAATTAATCATTGTGGATTTTTTAAAAACTTGTTTTAATGATTGTGTTGCATAACACATGTTTAAGCTGTACAGTTTATTTGTTTGCTTTCTTCTTACATATTGAGGATAAGTAAGAGTGCATGTAATATTTGTTAAGTATGTATTACTCTATAACTGCAGCAACTGGCAGGTGTGGTCACAGTTTTATGGGAGTAGTTAAGAGTATTTTTTGGGATTGCATGGGTGCAGTCAGAGTTTCTAAAAGTGTGGCTATCTGAAAACAATCCCATGTACAGTTCTCACTTAAATTGAACCTGTGTCCATGTTATGGGGTGTCTGTGAGCTCAGTGTTCTGCTGCTGCTGTGGTATGCTGGCTAGATGAACGTCCATTCTGTAGTTCACTTGTTGTCTGTGCCAGTTTTCCTTTCTCAAATACACCGGCTCAGTCTCATTCCTCTTTTTCTTCTCCAGCTGCCTTGACCTTTTTCGTACTGCTACCTACACACATTCAAGTCTACACATTAATGATTTATTAAAATGACTTGAGATGAGAGTATGTCTAGATGATTTACATCAAGTAATGATTACATTACTAAAATAAAATGCTTTCGGGACCATTATTTACTGGTGTGTACTTAGAAGAGCTCAGTACAAAAGAGAATGCCTTATACAAAATATGTAAACACTGGAAAAGGAGCAACAAGAATATTCATTATTTCTTAGGTTACAATTAAAAGCAATGGCTGTACACATCATTTTGGACACAGATTGGAACCTCTGAATTGAACCTAATTAGTTCCAGAAGTTTATGAACTCTGATTCCTGATTGTTATGCCTATATTCTTGTATTGTATATGTATTTAATGATTGGAACCATGAGTAAAGACATAATATAAAAAGTACAATACAACGCATTTGAAAATAGTGAAATATAATGACATGACATAAGTGAAAATAAAGTGAACACAGGGTTGGCATGTATCAGAAAAATGATTGCACCCTAGTTGTTAATCTTCTTTTGGGTTTGTGAACTGGACAATATGTATGAAATATCAGTTAGAAGGTTTTAGAAGGCTTTGAAGTCGAAATTTCTTCGAATACTGTTTGATCTCTGAATAGTGAGTAAAGAGGCATATTCCAAATTTCCACGACTGCCAGAGAAGAGAATGACAGTAATTTACTTGAAGGAAATTAAACAGCACCTAAAAGCACCTAAAGCTAGAACTGATAATTCAGTGGTGTATTACCACATCTTCTCAAATGATACCGATGCATATTACGAAGGCTAAATTCATAGTGAACTCACCTTGTCATAGCTCTCATTTGGTATACAATTATGATGGCCCACTCTTCTATTCCTCCCTTCAATTTTCTCTGAATTCAGAGCCTAAAAAAGATCTTTTATTAATGTTTATTATCTTATTAACATAGAGAGAAGATAAAAAAGATGCACTGAAAACATGCATTAATGTTTTGCAGTCTATCAAACTGTGCAGTAAGTAGGTGTGTTGTATTTACAAAGAATAAATTCAGATCTTAAAAGTAGGGCACAGTCAGTTTGTGGAGGAACAGGGTTAAAATTGTTAAGAATAGTTAGTATGTGAATGTAATTTTTAAAGACAAAAATGAAAACTCTTCCTGTTAAATTCTAATGCTAGATGATCAAGCCATTTACATATATTAAAGCAGCATTAAAGGGGCATCATAAATGGAGCTTCAGAAGACTTAGGGGTCTTGGCCATTTACCCAGGAAACATGAAGACGTGTGACGAGACCGGACAAGGAAGTAAACAGAAGGGAATATAAATAGGAGAGCGTAGCATTTTGTAATCGGTCAGTCTTCTATGGAAAGGGAAAATGGTCAGAATGTTGGGTGCTGGAAATAGCCAAGTAGGATTTGAACCTTAGACCTTCTGGTCCATAGTCCAGTGTCTTACCCACTAGTCCATTTGTGTCCATGAAAAGGTTATTTTAATTTTTAAAAAATCAGCAAATTCATTTGGAAAACAATATATAAGGCTAATGAAGCTTGCCAAGTAAGTATCTTGATTGAGCAGGGACAAACTCCATTCCTAACACTACAAAACCCCAATGGAGAAATGCAGTACTGACAATAGCTATCTTATTTACCTGATGTGATTTAAGGTTACAGTAACTAGTTCATATTTAGATTACAGCTACAAAGAAGAGAGTTCCAATTTTCTTTATTCATAGGTTCTACAACATTTCTTCTTTTCCTGCCTCCACAGTTCTCTGCACTTCTCTGAATGATATCCATTGTTTAAGTCTCCTCACACATACAGTCAGAACACCCTTCCTGTTCCTCAAGACTCTCTTCATCTCAGCTGGAACTTAGGAACTTACAGGTTTTGATCTCATCGAATAATGTAATGTGTCTGGGGAGTTGGCTGTGCTGTGCCTGAATGAATCAAACCATGTGTTTATGGTCTCGTCTTGGTTGTCTGATGCTGTATCCGTATGTTGCTGTATTACCTTGTCAAATTAATGTGATCTAATTCAGAAAAGAACCATATCAGAATGATGTGTGCCGTGAACAGCCCAGTAGCTACATTATCCGGACACTTAATATGACTTTTAATGATTTTAAGCATGTTTCAGGTAGGCTAAGCTATGAAACGTTCACTGAACATAACCATGTTTTGAAATAGAATTTGCACAAATGTGTGTAGTAGCTACCGTGTGGTTCCTGTTTTTGAAGCAGCGCTGTAGTTGGTTTTGGGCATCCTGGAGGGCTTGGTGCAGTGTATCCCTTTCTTGTTTCAGTGTATCAAGTTCAGAACGCATATTGTCCAACTCAGTCTGCAGCTGGTGCCCAACATCCTGGCTTTCCCTGGAAAATTGAAGAGAGAAGCTGGATAAGCTTGAGTTTGCATATTATGTACTGGTCATAATATTAGTAACTGATGCATGCATGCGTGTATATCCCTAGGACAGCTGTGTATAATTTAGTTTAGATCTCACAAATATAATTTATCACCTGAGTGTTTGTATCTCCCTCTGGCTCTCTTGCAGTAGCAGGTCTTTGTTTTGGCTCTTACTGTTTTGCAAAGCGAAGCAGCTTCTAAAGAGTTCCAGGTCCTCCTGTCTCAGGGAGGCCATGTGCACTCTCTCACCAGATCGGAGGTGTTTCAGTGAAATGCATCCCGAAAGCTGTTCCTCATTCAACTCCAGGGCTTCACACAATGCTCTTGACAGATCCGCATACTAAACATACAGTAGCAAGGTTACATACTCAAGAGAGATGTAAGTTATAGACAACCATACTTACTTACCAACCAATACATTATATATACTCAACTTTTGTGCACTCATATATTTATAGACAGATAAGTAATATACTTTCAACAAACTTGTTCACAAGCTTGTTTAGGTAGGTGGCACATGCCAAACTGACATACACATAAATACCCAGACATACCCTAACATACCCAGACCCAGGGTGTATGAGCAGAACGTTGCACAGAGCATTATACTCCCATTTACACAAAAATTATCTGTTTAAGTACACATAAACACTTTGCCACCATATGACCACAGACCATGGAGCTTTTAAATGCTTTTAACAGTCGCACCCCAGTCCCTTGGAGAAGAATCCACAAGAGATGACCAAGGAATCGGTAGAGAACCTATATTGTAGCTTGCCCTAAAATTAATTGCTGTGTATTCTCCAGGGTCATCGAGCATTATATGAGAAGACCTAAAGTTCATAATTATATTTAAAAAAGACATCTTTCTTATGTATTTCTTTGTTATATATTTTTGTATACTTGGTCCAGTTTTATTAATTAGCCATTTAGCATTTCAATGCTTATGAAGTGCTTCTTTTCAAAAGCACAAATGTAGATAAGATAAGTTACCCAGGGCCTGCAGAAACATGCCTAGAAATGTTGGGACATGAAAACAGTACCCACTTTTAAGTAGAAATTCCATGGCAGGTAAACAATAAAACTCAAGGTGTAAGTACTAAGTCTGCTAAGTGACCTCTCCCAAGCTGCCACAATTAGGATTGTAAGCAGTTTTTTTTGCTGAATCTGGGGTATGCTGACATGCACTTATTTATGAATAATTAATGTACACCTACTGTAAAATGAAATGGCTCTTTATTGAACAAGAAACCTGAGCCCAAACATAATTTTCTCATGAAGTTATTTACATCTTCATCAAGAGCACCTGTGTGACTGCAGTACTGTGAAAAAGTCTTTGGCCATCATTAGAACTCTTACGTTATAAATGGTATAATATAACGTATTGCGAATAATTTGACCCCAAAATTTGGTACAACTTGGATTTGTCACCCCGTAATACTCTTTTCGACTATATATTCAATCCAGACTTTATTAGCATTAGAATGTCTTAGACTTTTCCTTCCTTCCTTTTAGTTACTGTAGAGATAAACAAGCTCATCAGGAGAGAGTACAGCGGTGATAGTGGAGAGATTCAATAATTCAAGGGTAGCAGCAAGAGAAGATGGGTTGGAATCTGAGTATTCACCGTAAAACAAAGTGATCTTAGAAGTAGCCCTGAGAATAAATGGGAGTGAGAAATTAAAAGACGATCCAAGACACCAATAGAGTGGCCAGCATTGTTACCAACAGTGCCAGTAGTAGCACATATAAGTTCCATGTATTAATTTTCCAGACACAATCTATTGGCTGGCTATAAAGTATGTTGTGAAGGGATGATAGGAAAATACTGAACTGCAAAAATACAACCTTAAATATCACTACTGAAGGTTTCAGAATGTGTGTGTTGCTTAACTCTGGAAGCAACAGAAATAATCAAATGGGAACTTATATGTCACCCTATTTCAACTCAAGTTGATGCTAACTTTATGAATCATTACAGCAGCAAATTTGTCCAAATCTAGTAACCAAAACAAGTTAGTCGAGGTGAAGGACAACATGATAAATTAAGTTCTGCTTTACACACCATTTTATTTACCGTAGATGAAAGGACATTTGAAATATTACAAACAGTCAAAGATGCAGTCAGATCATAAACAGGGAGATATTGCTTTTAAAGGTCACAAAATGATATGTTTATAGTTCCTTTCTTGTTGACAGGCAAATATGCACATTCACAAACATTTGCACTTACCGTCTTCTCACTTATATCCAAAGCATCAGACAAGTCTAGCCTCGCTGTGCGTTCCAACGCTGCTTCACTTAGAGCCTCAGGGAAAGCAAAGCCGCTCTGCAACAAAAATAAAGAATCCTTACAAATCTCAACACAGCCAGCACATATCCATCACATGTGGATAATAATAATAAGATAATAAGATTTGGACATGCATGTCTAAAATCCAAATACAATGTTTTTAACAAATGTATAATTGTTATCAAATGAATATCAACATTATTATGGTATAATATAAATATTATACCATATCTGTGACATATTTGAGATTTCTGATATTGTATTGTAGTAAAAAAGAGAATGAAGGCCTGAATGTCTAAAGTTTTAATAGAAATACCAAAGGGTAGTTACAACAGAATTGCATGACCTGACACATTTTTAGAAGACACAAAGAAGTATGTTACAAACACACCTGTGTTGGTCCACTCAGCTTTGCAAGCCACAAAACCAGTATGACTAAAGCTGAATCAAAACCATAAAGAACATATCCATCAGCTTTATTAATACTAACACTACGTGCACAGTACATGATTTCAGACTCCATGTAGTCATGTGTCATATTGCTCTGTGAGCAACTCAGTTTCCCAAGTGGCTAGTAAGTTGCCATGGCTTAGCTGTTTTCTAAATCATTAGCAAATCAGTCATCGTCAACTCACTGAGAGAGAGAGTTATACAGTAAGAGAATGAGAGAAAACTCAAGGAAGAAGGAAGAGAATGGAGAATCAATGACAACACTAGCCAGAGTGGCAAAAATAAGTAAAATACTTGTATGTGTCCCAAAAAACAGGGTGTGTCAAAAGTCACAGGACATATCGCATGCTAAACGTCCGGCTGTAAAAACCACTGTTGAGGTTACGACCACTATGCGGCTCATTGTCCACAGTCCTGGTTTTTCAGAATTTGTCTATGAGGGATACAACAGAGGTGTTTGAAATTGGTGGTCTTTCTGGGTGTCGTGCATCGTCAGTTCTATCATCATCTTCACTTACCTGTGACGAAAAAGAAAAGTTTGGAAATTTCTGTGTTGATAACTTGTAAACCACAAGAGATATTGCAAATCTGATCGATTTCTGAGACAAGTCTGGTCTTCTCTGATATGCTACCTGACCCCTTTCAAATTAGGAAATCTTGGACTTGATTTAATATGGCAGATTTCAAGATGGTGACCATTTTCAGGACATAGCCGAAACGATAGGACCCTCCCATCTATTACTTGCTGGGGTATGCAAATATGTCATTTCCCCTTTTGTTTCTGAAATAAAAGGGTGTCATGTGACTTTTGACTCACCCTGTAGATAATACCACATAATATAAATTATTATAAGTCTCATTATAAGTCTTAAATACACACACATCAAACTTAATTGGTTTTAGCTGTTCAAACTCTGAAATCATATTATGGAATCATATTTCCCCATAAAATTTAATGTAAATAGGAACCAAACTGTTCCCAGTCACAAAATGATTGTTGTTATTACACCTGTATTAGTTTGTAATTAATGATTTAAGTAGAAACAAAGCAAATACTTATTGATCCGAATTGTTCAAGCGAAGAAGTATCCAAATTAGGAGATTCCACTGTATATACACCTTGACTGGAGTCCAACTGTTGTAAATTCAGTTGGTTAGGCATGATTTTGAAAGACGCACACCTGTATGTATTAGGTCTCACAGCTAACAAGGCATATCAGAACAAAAAACAAACCAAGAGGAAAGCACTGCCTGTAAAGCTTGGATTCAGGACTGTGCAGAATTATTGGTTTCAAATCTAACAAATCTATCAAATAAAAAAGGTATATTTTTACATACAACACATTTGAACTGGTCATACCATAGAGCTGATGTCCTTCTGATGGAGTCCTGCATGTCTCTGCAGCTTTTTGGTCAGTTTTTGGTCTGGCTTAATTTGGCCATTTGTCACTGGCTCCCTCTGCTGAGCTGAAACTATTGCACACGTCACAGCACAGCAGATACAGCAATTAGCAATTAGCCGCAAGTACCAAACAGCATGCATTTTTCTCATTACAATACTCAGTGTAAAAGATATAATATATCCTGACAGGCCACTTTATCAGAGACACCTTCTAGCCCTTTCAAGTTTGGAATTTCCGTGTATGGAAATTAGACGAGACCCTGGATTGAAGCACACATTTAATAAGCTTATCAATTCATAGTAGCAAACGGTCTGTTCAGAGCACATCCAACCTAAAGATAATTTGTGCCAACTGTGAGAAGCAGGTCTTGTTGTGGTTGTGAAAAGGTGGTGCAACATGTTACAAAATTGGTATCTCTGATAAAGTGGACATTCAGTGTATGTAAGCTTGTATTACATCTCTGCCAAGCTGCCACAGTTGGGTCCTTGAGCAAGGCCCTTAACCCACAAATTGCTTGGATTGTAAGACTGTATGAGTTGTGAGTTGCTCTGGATAAGGGCGCCTGCTAAATGCTGGAAATGTAAATGTAAATGTATGTATAAATAACATGTGTCTGAAGGGTAATGCAACTTACTGCAGGTCCACTTCTGTTCAATATCACTGATTCTCTCTTTTACTGCACAGAGGTCTTGTTTCTGTTGACGAATCGTTTCTCCATGACGACCTTTACATTTCAGTCTTAGAGCAGTCAGATTGCTGGGGCTAACCATGACAGCCACATCCTGACAACACAGAAAACTAAATTGGACATAACGTATTTGTGGTAGCCTTGTGTGTTGAACTAGTATGTGAATGTGCTTGTGTGTTAATAAGTACTATATGCATATTTGTGAGTGGGTTTCCTTGGTCATAATGAAGAACATAAACATTAAAGATATAAAGTCAACATGGTACAGAATACTCAAACTGTAGCTTGACAGTCTTCTAAGACTTTGATTTTCAAATGTGGCCATACACCATGTTCACTCATTTATTTTTAGCAGTGTTGGATTATTGGCCAGTGCACGTTTAAGGCAAGTCAAGTCAAATTTATTTATATGGCACTTTTTACATTGTCTCAAAGCAGCTTTTCAATTTGATATTATTATTCAATTCCAAATTGAACAAGCCTAAGGTGACACTTTCCTTGCAACTGTTTTAAATAGAATACATGATACATTCTGGAAATACATCATTTTGTTCAATGTAAATATTAAATGATTCATCAAAGAATTACCAAAATATGTATTTTGATCAAGGGTACCAAAACCTTTTTTTTACACATAACATTCAAATAATTATAATACACTACATACATATTTTTTATCTAATTAAACATTACATGCAAGTATAGTGAATATTTGTCTTATTTATAAATATATAACACTGCAATTTAAGGCTTTAATTTCAGTTTCCTCAAATACTGAGCTCAAATCATCACGATTATGTAATAATTATGTCTAGTTACCCTGTAGTAAAACCATGGTACTATTATGGCTAAACATATAAAAAAAAAAAAAAAACAATTTTCAGATGATCTCTATAAAGTGCCAGGTAATTTCTGGTTCATTATAGGAAACTGGCATCACCTGTGTCCATCACCTGTGTTCCCACATGACATTAAAAGATTAAGGGACACACCTGGACATCATCAAGGCTTAGCCATGCATAGTTAATGACCACACAGAGCAACAGCAATATATATTATAAAATACAGCATTAATATTTATTAACATAAGGATTTCAGTAAATACATAAAGTAAGGATTTCATAAGTGCTGCAGGAAATGTGAGTGGTAATTCAGTGCAGTATAGATCTGTGTTAATGAGATAAAATCAGGTGTAAAGTCATTTCTTACCTTAGTGCGCTTGGTATAATTCTGAACTTGGCTCTCATCCTTCTCTTTATTCTCCCTGTCCAATAAGCTCCTTGTATTTCCTTCCGCTCTTCTACAAACAGCACAGAAAAAATGTTAATAATACACATTTAGACAAATACACCTTGAAGATTAATGAAAGATTAGTTTTGATGCATATATGCATGTGTGAAGATGTTATGCCAATATCATACACAAGCTTCTCTCTTAATATCTTCAGTTCTTCATCTTTCCTTTCAAGTGCCTGGTAGGTGACAGTTAGCTTTTGTTTTAGCAGGTTCAGTTGCATCCTCTGGTCCACCACTAATGCTTTGTGCGTCTCTAAATCCATTTTCTGCTGCTCACTGAGCTCTCCTATACAAAATAAATTCGGCTTACTTCAATATAAGCTACAAATCTGTCTGTGATAATGATCAAAAACACTCTTCTTTCCCCCCACTTAGATTACAACATTAATTACAATCCTTCATGTTTAAATTAAAAGGCAATGTTGATACTGCTACCAAAAAAGACGTGCACCTGTGAGGTCAGAGAGACGAGCATGGGCATGAGCAAGATCATGACTTAAAGAAGCAATCAGTTCACCCTGCTTGATCACTTCATTTTGAGAAACTCTGAGAGATGTCCTGTAACAGACAGTTATTCAATATGAAAACAGAATAATAGTATCAAACCTGTTAATTTTTCTTCCAGTAAAGTAAATACAGTGCATACAGTGAAATTGGTCCCTATTACTTCGAGATAGTGATTTACATATTGTGAGCTAGTGATCAACAACAAATGACAAATGACTGACTACCAATAGCAAATCGTGGCAATTTAAATTGATTATATTCCACAGAGAGATTGTTAGGTGACACATATGCAATTAGATAGCCTATACTACTGCAGCAAGGCAGGTTGGCTCACAGCAATGCCTCCCAGCTGAATCTCATTACACATGCACTTTTGGGTATGGCTCATGGAGTAGGGGATCATCCTATACTGCTGCAACAACGACCACTATCCAGCTCTGCAGTGAAACTGGCGCTCTAATTCGGGGTACTTACTTGCCAGCGGACCCCCCAAAGTTACCTTATGTAAAAGAGTGGGAGACAAACACATTTCTGTTGAATTTGTAGTTTTACCTGAGAGATGACACTGTCTCATTTAGTGGTTCCTCCTTTGCTTGCTCCGGTGAAGCACTGGGTATTTCATCCTCCAATTTACCAAGTGCCTCTATAGGATATTTGTAAGACAAAAGACAATTCAAAAACAATTATTAAATATATATATGTATATATATACACACGCATAATTATTCACCCTGTCAAAGGACCCACAATTATGTCGAAAATGCCCGATAAAGCAGATGTTAATGACTTGCAAAAAGACGTAATTTCATCTGGGCATACCAAAGGCAAAATTGGTAAAAAGACACAATGTGACTGTTCATGACTGGAAAGATATTATCTGGCCAGATGACGTTTTCTGTCTGTATGTAAATGATGCTAGGCATCAGGTTCACTGAAGACCTCAAGATGCCTTCAATGAGGGATATGTGCAAGGTGTGGTGTCAAGTCCAGGCCAAGTAGAATTGCAGCCGTTGTTAATGCTTGTGGAGGTATGACATGTAATTAAGTGTGTTTCAGAGGTTACTATTTTTGTCCAGTAAGCTTATCGTTAACTGTATCAGCTGGACATTTTAAGACATGTACAAAATAATGCACATCACTAGCTTTCAACTGCATCTGAAAGTTCTTCATGCTGTATGTTATAGTATTTTGAATAAGATTTTCAAAAATTCCATTGTAGTGCAGTTGTCAAAGGCAGTACTTGAATTACTGATTTAAAACTATGACCCATGGCTCACCAAACAGGACAACTTCCTTACCTTTGAGCTGGTATGTTAGTGAGTCTCTCTCCACTTGCATCTCTCTCTCTCTCTGCTGGCTTGCGGTCATTTGCCTCTCCATGGCAACAATGGTGTAAGCATGTTGTCGCATCTTTAGTTTTAAGTTGTTTAATTAGTGAAAATATGTTTATACAACAGCAAAAAGCTTGTCTTATTAGTTTAAAGGAAAACTGCACCTGCTCTCTGTACTCCTCAATCTCCACTCGAGTCCTCTCTCTCTCTTCTTCAGCCCCTCTCTGCAGGGCATCCTCCAATCTTTTGTTTAAATCCTTCTCATGTTCCTCTTTCATTTTCTCTCTCAACTTCTGTTCTTGTAGCTCTACATCTTTGATCCTTTCCAACAGAAGTTTTTCTCTTGTTTCTGCTTCCTCCAGTTTGGTGTGCCAGTTTATGCCCATTGCTTCCATCTCCAAATGTAAAGCAGCCTGAAATTTAGATGTTCTATTTTGTAAGAGCTAGAACGTCAAGAGGACCTCTTGGATAACTTCAAGGATAATTGCATTTTAACATAAAAAAAGTTTGTGTACAAAGGATTCAAGTATTGTGCAGTGATAAGTACCAAAGTACAAAGACAAAAGAAAAAGCATCAGTCTTACATAACTTCTGTTCTTTTCCACTGGGTTCAATACTAAAATCTCCTGATACATGGGTTACCTGCTAAACACTGGTACTCACAAGATAATACTAAGTTTATGCCGCACATACAGTAGTTTCTTCCCTAATACTTGGTTATTTCTACCCTCGCCCTAACAATATTAGTGGGTACTTAACCAGTTATTGTATACAATTTCTGTACATTTTAGCCCCCTTTTCCATTTGTCCACATGCCAGCTGGATACATAATTCAGATAATTCACCTACTGTTCCAAATAATCCCACAGGTTTCCTAGTCAGTTAAAGTGTCTCAAATTTGGTAACTTCCACTACCATTTGAACTTTTGCCAAACCACAAATAATTCATTTATAGCCACATATATATTCAGTCTCAAGTTGTGCACGTGGACATGTAGCATAACCAGTTATTGTGTCTAAAGGGCTGTAACACAAATCGTTTTGCGTAAAATAGGACAAAATGGTAGGAAAAACATGGTACTATATTTCATATGGCAAAAAGCCAATCATCAACAAAACTGAATGTAATATTTTGGCAGGTTAGAAAAACCAGTAGATGACAAATGTACTTACAGAAAACTGGTTAAGACAATAGTGAAATCTTACATGACAGGACTGACTTTGCTATTAAAGTTAACAAAGGCAAAAGAAAAGTATGAGGGACGCAATGACAAATGAACCTAAAGTTCTGTATCTTATAACAGAATGTCACTTTGTTGCAGACCATAAAACCATTCAATCAAATGGTCTACCATACAAAATATCAGTGTTCAGTAATTTCAAGGATTTGACATTTTGAAAGTGGATGAAAAATGAATAGGCTGTTGTTTAGTCAAGTTATTTTCAATTCTGTAGCAATGTGTTGGACTTTGAGATTTTACTTACTTCAGCTTTTCTGGCTGATTCCAGATCAGACTTCATTTTCTCCAGCTGCAGCTTTACTGTGCTCTCCAACTTTAACTGACTTTCTGAAGCCTAAACAGTGGTAAACTAAAATTAATTAAACACATCATTACTCAATATAAATTTCAACTTAAGATTAAAATCTACATTCTGCTGAAATGGAATATGCTTGCCCAGTGAACCAACTATACTTACTTGTTTTCCATCGACAGTACATGTATGCACTGTATAACAACCACCATACAAACAATGTCCAATCACTTTAGGCCTTATCAATTATTTTAAAAAATTATAATAGGAAATAGAAATCTTTATTTCTAACAAGATGTTAATGGTTGTGAATCTTAACTAGTTGGCACTATTATCCGTGTAAAGTAGTTATCTGAGAGTGTTTCTGTAGAGAGAGGACATGGGGAAATAAACACACTTCAGAAAACACATTCCTTCAATTCTGCTTATTTAACTTGCAAGCTAAAATAAAAGAATTAGAACTGAGAAGGTAATCAGTCTTTCTCGTGGATATTTACACCACACACTGCAATTGCAAAGCCACCAGCATTGATGGGTGATGCTGCACATATCTTGCACTCACTGTTTACACTCCTGCTGTCTGGAAAGAGGTACTGAAGCATTTGGGTCCTTACCATGTACTCCACACATAGTCTTTTTGCCCATTTGTCTCTCTGCTGTTAAGAATTTACAATACTTTTCTCTTGCTGAATCATGCTTATTCTGTACTTTATGCTTTACTTGTCTACCACAATGAAGAAGGGGTTACAGATAATTTTACACTCTGTATGCACTCTACGTTTTTGTCCTGCCCTATTACGTTTTGTTGCACTTTTTGTACTGCCGGTACTATATTGCATGTTGCACACATGCATTTAAGGTATTTTTATAGTATCATTACTGAGGTCTAATGTCACTATGCAGCACCTGTATGTCCTGGAGCAACGCTGTTTCATTTTATTGTGTACTGTGTATATGGCTGAAATGAAAATTAAATCCAGCTTTGACTTGAAGCTTCTGTCCTATTGTAAGTAGTTATCCAACTGCCTGTATATTCTCCCTAACCTATAAATATATAAACTGGTTCGCATTCACTTCCTGAGTCTATGTGTCATCTGGCGGATCTCCCATGTTGTTTGCAATACTGTCTAGTAAAGTAAGTAAGTAAATTTATTTTTGACTGCCTTCAATCAACAGTATCAGTCAATTCAATCAGTCATCAATCATTGATATATTTACATATTACCAGTATTGACATTACAGAAGCATAAAAGGACTGTGTGACTATGGGAATGTCCAGTCAGTGTCCATTTTGATCATTTTGATTTTGTTTCCCAAAATGCAATGTGGTCAAACATGTCCACTGAAGTTTGGTATTACTGATAACCTGCAATAGTCACCTGCAATTTCTGGTGCTCCAGTTCTTGTCTCATAAACTCCAGTTTGGTCTTCAGATCATCAGTGAGGGCTTCTCTCACTTCAAGATGATCTTTTTGATGTTCCTGCGCAAAGCATATTGTTACATTACATTAGTTGTGCGCTTCTGTTCAAATTATTTATGTTTTTTTTAAAGTAGATTCTGTAGTAATTATTTAATGAAAAATACATTCAAACCTTCAAACACCTAAGTTCTGAGTAAATTCCCTGGTACCACTGACACAGTGTTTCTACAGCACCTGGCAGTCCTACAGAAGCATGAAAACATTAGTTGGAAATGTTTCTGTGATCTTTCTGTATTGTCTGAATTTGCAGTTTTTTGGCCATTTTAAGAGAATATGAATGATAATACATGTTCCTTTTTTGTGGTTATTGGTTTGGTGTTAGCAAACTATGTTTGCCCTTTTAAAATCATAATGACAACAGAAACTACCCAAATCACCCTGATCAAAAGTTACATAATCTTACATAAAAAGTCTTGGCATTATAACATACACACAAATTTACACATGCAGGTTTAAATGGCTACTAAATGTAACCATCCTCACCTGTGATCTATTTGCTTGTAATTAGTGTGTGTGTATAAAAAGTCAGTGAGTTTATGACAGACAGACCCCTGCATGTTTTATCCAGTTGCCACTAATATTGTTGGATTACGACCCATAGGGAAAGTGAAAGAATTATCAAAGGATCTGCAGAAGAAGACAGTTGAACTTTATAAAACAGGAAAAGGATATAAAATTAGCCGTATTCAAACTCTAATTAAGAAGTGGAAAATGAGGGATTCTGTTGAAACCAAGAAAAGGTCAGGTAGACCAACAAAAATTTCAACATCAACTGCCAGATTGTCCGAAATACAAAGAATGCACAATGAGGAGGCACTTGAAGAAAAATGGTTTGCATGGTCGAGTTGCCAGAAGAAAGCCATTACTACGGCAATATGTCTGCTTACAATATGCCAGACAACACAGGGACAAAACCTCAACATTTCTAGTACAAAATTAATTGGAGTGATGACACCAAAATTTGAACCTTTTGCTCACAACCATAAACGCTACATTTGGAGAGGAGTCAACAAGGTCTATGATGAAAAGTACACCATCCCTATTGTGAAACACGGAGGTGGATCGGTGATGTTTTGGGGATGTGTGAGCTACACAGGCACATAATTCTATCAGAAAATACTGGAGGAAAATTAGCACTCATCAGCCCAGAAGCTGCACATGGGACGGATATTCGAACATGACAATGATCGAAAACACAGGGCCAAGTGTACCTGTCATTGGCGACAGAAAAAAAGTGAAGGTTCTGGCCATCTCAATCTCCTGACCTTAATATCATTGAGCCACTTTGGTGCAGTTCATGCAAGACGACCCAAGAATTTACAGGAACTAGAGGCATTTTGTCAAGAGGAATAGGTAGCTTTACCATCTTAGAAAATTAAGGGCCTCGTCCACAACTACTACAAAAGACTCCAAGCTGTCATTGATGTTAAAGGAGGAATACAAGGTATTAAGAACTCGGGTATGTAAACTTTGATCAGGGTGATTTGGGTAGTTTCTGTTGTCATTGTGATTTTGATAGAGCAAACATAATACGTTCAATAAAAAAAAAAAGTTCAATAATAAATTGCTTTATCCCACCACTAACCATGAATAACAGAACAGTTTATATTGTTTGTTAATGTTTTTTATTATTACTTACCTCCAGTTTTCTCTGATACCTCAATCCCTGTTGACAGCAGTTTCTCTGTGATGTCTTGAACTAGTGAGTGCAGACTGGACAGCATAGTGAGAAACTGAGTCTGAACCCAACTGATCGCTGGGCACACACTCATATCTTGGAGGGCATATATTTGGCTTTGCACAGCATCCATCAACCACAGGTTTTGTACATTATGCTGTGGATAGCAGATGCAAAAGACTATTAAGATCTGTTCAATAAAGTATATTAATTACATTTAGGAGTTTCAAATTCCATAAACATGCCATTTGGTCTAGATTGCTCACTATATATATATATATATA
>JAUZST010095690.1:0-18971 GCA_034779995.1 Parotocinclus haroldoi
AGCAGCTTTACGCAAACCCTTCAGCACTGCCAGAGGCTCCAGTCCAGGATTATCTGCCTCGATGGTCTCCACCGCTTTGATGAAGGTGGTTATATGCTTTGGGAGAACGTCTAACCAGGAAATACAACGAGGCAGGAAAAACACAAAGCAGGAAACATAATTGGGAAATCATTACAAAACATGGTGTTCTAACTGACATAAACTGTTAATAATCAGTAAAAGAATTCAATACATCAAATATGACTCACCATCAGCAAAAGACTGGACGAAAAGCACGCACAAGAAAACCATCCATCTATAACGCAGCTCCATTACATCGACCTTCTTAAACGGTTTTTGAAAATAAAAATGTTTCAAAAATGGCACACACTGGCAGCTATAAAGGCCTCCCTTTTATATCGAATTGATCCCGTGTTATTGTTATATAAAATAATATGCTGATAAACAGTGTCAATAAACCTTATTCTTGTCAGCAAAATCATGGGAGCTGGACAGGTGTGATGAGTTGTGTAACTTTGCTATATTTTTATATAATAGAGATTCACACACTTCGCCACTCACAGGTAACTCCAAACGAATGAAAACTGGGACAGTACAGAAAATGCTAATTAAAAAATCATTAAGTTAGTTAAATTAAATTAGAATTTAATTGCAGACAGCACGAACCTGAGATATTTCTTTCATTTGTTATTATAGTTCTATCTCTGCATTTCAGGCCTGAACACATACCAAAAAAAGTTGGGACGGTAAAGCAGTTACTACTTAATTACGTAATGTTGCCATTCCTTCTTACACTTCAAAGACGTTTTGGCACAGGGGAACATTTGTTTGGGACATTGCTGCATTTTTTTTCTTTCAAAATTCTCCACACATTCTCATCTGAGGACCTGACAGGACTGCAGGCAGGCGACCACAGACATGCCCGTTTAATGTGAATGTGTGCAGCATGGGAATTGTTTTTTATTGAAAAATGTATTATTGTCCCTGAAAAAGACGACATCTTCAAGGCAGCATATGTTGCTCTAACATGTACTTTTCTGCATTAATGCTGCCATCACAGAGGTGTAAATGACTTTATGTAAATGTCACTGACACACTGACTCAAGGTCCTTTACATCCTTTAGTCCATTTCTTCCAAAAAGAACGAAAAAATATTTGACCACAATAAACGTTTCCACAATGTAATGCCTCTGATCCCAGAGAAAGCGTAACTAGTGAATGCATTGTGTCATTGTGCGGTATTTTCTAAAAGTTTGCTCACAGGTTAATCCTCGGGTCTTGGGCTTATATTGGCTATTGATGAATGACGGTTCGTGATGAAAGACCTGAAATCACAGGTGTTCAGGTTAATTTCAGGCCCCTTGAAATCTCTCCAGATTGTGTTCATTTTGTCACACAGTGTCGTTGACATTCTGAAGGTCCTCTGGCCATGTTTGCTGCTCAAAGACCGAGACTTTCATGGACAGTAATTTTGTATCAACCGTGATTACAATCACCTGTTTAAAATCACATCATAGTTATTTTTATATTTTATATTTATTATTGTCTTTGGAATGTTTTTAAAGTAGCATTTTTAATAATATCCCAACTTTTCTTTATTTGGTATTGTGTTACCGGATTATTTTCCTCAATAAATCAATGACCAAGTATAACATGTCTAATATTTTACTAGGTTCTGTTTATCTACTTAAAAGAGATAAAGGTCATATTTCTGCAGAGACATAGATCATTCTAAAGGGTTCACAAACTTTCAAGTCTGTTCCATTAGTTAGGGGACATCTGATGGCAATTGGCTCCACCAGAAAGACAGTGCTGTGCAAAAGTCTTAGGCCGCTATTAGATTAAAAATAGACTTGTTGTAGCACTGGTATAATGACCATATATCCCTATTTCTCATTTCTTTATTAGAGTAGGATCAGAAAATAAAATAAACATATATGCAGTTAAATACCTTCTGCATTTAGTGTGACCACCCCTTACACTTGAGCAGCTGTAGAAACTGGTATCTTCATCAGGATGCCACGTTGACCTTTATTCAGTTTGAAGAAGTTTACACAGGGAGGGTATTTTTGGAAGGGTAGCAGCCAAGAAACCACTTTTTCAAAAAAGGAACAGAATAGGGAAGAATAAGAAAAGAATCAGCACTATATAGTAAAGCCCACAAACACTGACAAAAAGTACTATGGGGTTATGAAATCACAAACATTAGGGGATGTTTCATTAGGGGACATTTTTTTATATATGCTCACTATAGAGTTGCTAAAAATAACTACTTTAATGGTGGCCTAAGACTGTTGCACAGTGTGAATGTAATGTTTTCTTCTGCTTTTTTTTAACGTGGTAACACATTTGCAAATTGACTTACTTCAGTGTTTCTATATTTAAATCATTTAGCCGACGCCCTTATCCAGAGCGACTTGCCTTCCGGTCCAAAGTCCAGTACCTTAACCACTAGGCCACCACAGCCCCACATTTTTTACATTATTTTGTGTAAATTCCTTACATGTAATTCCAATTCAGTTCATTTCAACTCCAGGTAACAGTACAAGACGTGGAAAAGTTGCAGTGAGGTGAATACGAATCCGAGTCGCTGCAGGTCAAGGTGGCCAGTGCCAATTATTTTTGTATCTGTTTTGAATGGGCTTTAACATCAAAGTCCATGATAACTTATCTGCACACCTGCTTTGGAACAAGTTGTGCCCAGGGTACGAGTATAAAAACACCTGTCAGAACACTCAACCATTCTGCAAATTCTAGCAACATTCCTATTTTTGTCCCCCACTTCCTTTGACTCCTTTTAGTCTAGTTGCAATAAAACAGACTGTAAATTTATCACAGAGTTTTCTTTGACGAATGATCCAACAGGCGTTTTTACTGATATGTTGTATGCGCCTGTGAAAGTGAACATTTTTCGAGTTTGGACAGACTTATCCAGGTCAGGGTCACTCTTGGAACGGTCTGGAACCTGTCCTGGATATTCTTCTGCCGAGGTATAAAACGCTCACCAGTTTAACGCAGGGTCCCACAGATTCCATTAGACGTCAAGCTCAGGGTTTGAACCCATTTACTGTTATTTCCAGCAGCTTCCTCTCACCACCAAGCCACAGGAGCTTGTACACGTTCTTGCTTTTCTTTAAATTCAAAGTTTCCAAGTGAAAATTAAGACTCTAATGTGATTTTGAAAGATTGATTATATCAATGCTTAGCATTATTGTGACACTGGCAGTCCTGCTTGCCGTAATTTCTCAACTGGAAGTCCTTTAAGGACTTATTTTCAATGCAAACATCTCTCTCACACACACACACACACACACACACACACACACACACACACACACACACACACACACACACACCTGATAAGATACAGCCAGACTGTCAAAGTTAAAAAGATGTTTTAGTTTTAGTGAACAAGGGCTGTAAAGAAGCCAGTTTGCTAAAGCTGCTATGGGACCTGCAGCCACACCACAGTTACTACAGTTTGTTGGACGGCCCTTATATACCTTCAGACGTTTCAGCCCCTTCTTGAGCAGAGTAAAGCCACTCTGATTATTAACATTGGGTATAAAATGAATTTAAGGGAAACCGTTTTAGAAATCTTGGTCTCAGTTGACCCTAAAAATATCAGAAGTGCAAGAGAGACTCAGTAAGACATGAATTGTAGGATTGACTGATTTGATCTATTGGACTGATTGGATGAGATCTTGATTTCATCCCTCATCCAAAAGGCTTCCTCAGTTCTGGAAATCTGATCCCCAACATCTTAGTCACACCTTAGTCCCCGTAATCATAAGGATTCATGCATTGACATGGTGGGTCAATGACCTTCAGGACCACCATTAGGATGAAATATGTAGGACTTCCCATTAGATTCTAAGAACTGAGAAAAGTCTTCAAGAAACGTGAACTTTTCCATTTGCCTTCTACTCAACACCCAAGTCTGCAGCTTACACATATTGACACTTGGTAAGGCACTCAGAACAGGCTCATTTTTTCAACTCCGTTATAAAGGTCAGCTTTGGGTAACACCCGAGTAACTGTTGTCATACACAGACTAACCAAGCAGCCATAATTGCTTATAAAGCCATCGGCTTCTTGGACGGATCCATGAACAAGATCTTCCAAGTTCAGTGATCGAGGATGGCTCAATCTACACAAAGTCTAGTCCCACTTCCTAAAACTCTAAAAAAATACTACATGGAGTTACAGCGTCTGAATATTCTGTCCCCAGGGTTTTTTTTCTGGTTTTATTAAGGTAATCAAACCCAGCACACGATATCAGGTGTGCACGCATCCAAATATCATTTACTAATATTAATAGATCAATGTTATTTCATATTACACAGCCAGTGTTACTTTTTGCACAAACATGACTATAGGCCTGACTCAAAAGCCTGCTTTAGTCCTCATTGTGCACAGGGATTAGTTAAGTGAAGTTAGGTGATTGACGGCTACATGCTCAGTCTTAAGTAGAGAATAAGAAGTCAAATAACTTTCTCATTAGAACAATCACCTTCGTTAAACTTGCTTCAAGCTGATCCATCCAGATGCAGCCGTTCCTCGAGTCGAAACACTTGCCTCTGTAGTAGAAACATTTTAAATACGGCATATAAATTGTTTTCTGCTGACAAAATGGGGGACATTTCATCAAGACTTCAATTGAAGTATCCCCCAATTTTGTGAGCACAATATAAATAAAATCTGAAGACGGCCCAAGATTTTTGCACAGTAAGCTCAAGCAACCATGAAAGTAATGGGCGGTTAGAAGGGAAACGGCTCTTGGACTCTACTTCAGTTACTTGTGTAGTTTCAAATGGACTGTGACATCATACTAGAGCGCCTAAGCAAAATCCGAAACATGAGCTAGGTTACAACCGCACCAACACCAGGCCAGAGACCAGTTTAACCACAGGTGTGTCTGGAAAGCCACCCCATTTACAAATGTGTTCTAGTTAGTGTCTGCCATTTTTGTACAGTTAATTTTATTCCCTACAGTACTGAACTTAAGACCAAGGTACCACAATGCATAGTGGGTTTCTTTAGTTTTGCACACTGAAGAATCCAACACCAGGGGGAACGGCAGTCAACAGTTGAGAATTTATAAAAAAAAAAAAAAAAAAAAAAAATTTAAATAAATTATCCACTCATGGTTAGCCGGTCAAACATTAGTAACGTTTTGCACCAAAGTTGAACTGCAAGTCTTAGATTATTATTATTTTTTATTTTTTTTTTTAAACCGTTCCCCAGTAGACTGGAGTAGGAAACCATACTGGCTTCCCTATATACAGTAATCCATTTCCCCAGAATGAAGTACCCCCTGGTTTTTGTGAGAAGCGTAATCCCACTGCATTCAGAACTGTGAGGCACCAACCAGCTTAAAAAAAAAAAAAAAAAAAAAAAAAAAACCACAAGAAAAGGTGAGGTTTTGTTTTTTATTAAAGGGCCATGTAAAGCCCCAGCATACGATCTCTTGAACCTTTACATGTTTATATCCATAATGGTCAGAGCTAGTACAAAAAGAACAGTTTCAGCCCCCCAACAAAAATGTAAAAAAAAAAAAAAAAAAACCCACAAAAAACAAAAACAAAGTGCATCACTACTGCTGCACTGCAGACTGCGGAACTGAGCTGGAAAATGGTATATTCTGCTTGGGGAAAAAAAAGTTGTTACAGGATAACAGTGAAATACAAGAAATGCAATAAATTACACTGTGCATAAAGGACTGTTCAAGTTCTCTAGCGGAACGCAGGTGGGGGCATCGAATAGGGCATCATGGGCTGTGGAGGTGGCTGTTGGGGGTTGAAGGGTACCTGCGCGCTGTGGTTGGAGCCGTTCTGGGCGACTCCTTGGTTGGTGCCAAACGACTTGTTCTGACCGGGGTTCCCGAAGCCCCCAGCCTGGTTATTAAAGTTGGACTGTCCGTTGTAAGACCCATTAAAACCAGCACCGCTGTTCCCATTGTAGTTGCTGGCGCCGCTGTTGTATCCACCCCCGTTCTGCGTGGTGCTCCCAAATGCTTTCTTTGGTCCATTGTCGTAGCTGCGATCGCCGCCGCGGTTGTTATGGAAGTCCCGTCTGCCGCCAGAGTAATGATCACGGCGATCGTCTCTATACCCGCCACCTCGACCGCCCCTTGAACGACCTGCGGCAACACAGGAGTCGGTTAAGGCACAGATTGAAGCCGATTTAACGGAAAGGCCCAGAAAGCCGGGCCTTAACATGAACTCGCAGAAGAGATTAAACTTTAGGAAAGATGTGGCCCCCAAACAAGCCACAGTTCCTGTAGCTCACCAATTGGATTTACCTCCTCTGTCTTCTGCCATCTGGATGAGCTTGGGGTTGATGGCTTGATTGGCCTCACGGAGGACAGAGACGAGATCGTGCGCTTGCTTAAAGTTGTTTGGCGTGAAGAACGTGTAGGCTGTTCCCGTTTTCTGGCTACGTGCTGTGCGCCCAATGCGGTGGATGTAGTCCTCAGAGTTGTTAGGGTAATCGTAATTAATAACAAATTTGACGTCCTCGACATCTGTAGGAATGATGGCATGGCAGTGCAGTGGAACGCGTCCACAACACCACAGCAGCAAGAGCACATTAATAAACAGCACACATTAAGGCCTTTACATAACACACTTTTGGTTTGAAATGGACAGCACAAATAAAGCCAAACTTCTAATCAACTGCCCTCTAAAGACATTTACAGGATTCTAGTCGGCTCGCCTTGCGACAGCTTCAGTGACAGGTTCTTCCCGTTAATAGGCCTCATTTTGCCTTGGCAAACACTGGGGCTAATGCTACCTACAAACACCAGGAGCCCTAAGGCGTTGCATCTTGTTTCGACCAAATCACTGATGAGCCCTGAAAGCGAGGCGGCTCAAATTTGACGGCATAAACCAAGGCAAAGTCTTGCAATTGAGTGGCCACTTCAGTCTCTCTTTGGCAGGACTCGACATGACCGAAGCCAGAAAAGGAGGGAGCTTGTCCACTAGCCGGGAATCGCATTCAGTACAGAGGCGTGCACAGAACTAGCAGCTGCTCTTATACGAAAGCCAAATACTGTGGAAGAGGCCCATCAAGTGAGACCTCGAAACGTTCCCACAATTGCAGCTGAAGCCGTGCAGGAGCAGGAGACACCGCGGCTACTCCACAATGCCACACTCCCGAGTGGCTGGCCAGCGTACCAAGGCACGCCACACCTCCCAGCACCTCTGTACACGATTTGACTGGCTGGCAGAAAAGGCAGAACTCCAAGGGAGCTCCAGACCCCTCCGGACCCTCTGGACACGTCATGCCAAGGTCCTGCCTTCAAGACCGCACCTTTGAGTGAGGGATAACTCAGAAAGTGTGAGTGTTTAAAAAAAATAAATAAATCTTAAAGTGCAAGCAATATACAAAATAGAATTGCAAAAATTTAAAAACTAAAAAAAAAAATTGAAAATACATACCTAGACCTCTTGAAGCAACATCAGTAGCAATGAGGATGGGTGCCTTTCCAAATTTAAATTCTGTTAAAAAAAGGGTACAAAATTCAGTAAACGTTCCAGGTTACTAATCGACTGAATACATAGACCTAAAGTCAAGTCACTTACCATTAAGCACCCAATCTCTCTCTTGCTGGCTTTTGTCTCCATGAATCCCCATTGCAGGCCAACTGAAAAACAAAAGGAGCAAATAAACCAGAGTTTACAAATGGTCTTGTAGATGTTCAAGTAAATGAGCAGCTACGAGACCAGGTCGAGCAGGGTACGAAATCGGGTCGAGGCCTGTAATGGTACTGCGCCAGACCAGACGAGGTTCCTTATTACAAAGGTAAATGACTAACCCATCCCTGCGCATCCTCCTTGTGAGGTCATCACACCGCCTCTTGGTTTCCACAAAGATGATGGTCTTGTTCTCCTTCTCGCTCATGATTTCCTCTAGCAGACGAACCAATCTAAAAAAAAAAAAAAAAAAAAAAACAAACACGCATGCTCAGTATTCAATCCCACTCACCAAATCCCATTCATTACCAAAGCCAAAACCCACTTGTCTTCCTTCTCGCCATCATTGCAGACATCCACTATCTGCAGGATGTTATGGTTGGCACTGAGCTGCAAAGCACCGACGTTGATCTGGACATAATCTTTCAAGAAGTCCTCAGCCAACTGACGTACCTCTTTGGGCCAGGTAGCACTCCACATGAGGGTCTGCCTGTCAGGCTGCAGTAAAAAATAAATAAATTTAAAAAAAAATAAGTGCAAGAATAAGTGACAAACAAAGTATGAAACAGTACCATTATAAAATGGTTACCATACCCTAATTTGGTCCACAATCTTGCGGATTTGAGGTTCAAAGCCCATATCCAGCATTCTGTCTGCCTCATCCAGCACCAAATACGTGCACCTCTGCAGATTGGTCTTTCCAGCCTCCAGAAAGTCAATAAGCCTTCCTGGGGTGGCGATACAAATCTCAACACCTGCAGGTATTGTGTCATGTTAGTGGTCATAGGGTTAGAATGCAAATGCATCAGTATCGTGTTTGTTTTTTGTTTTTTTTTAAGGCAGCAAAAGCAGCACAACTTGCCCCTCTCTAGGTCTCGGATCTGTGGTCCTTTAGGAGCGCCTCCATAAATGCATGTGGATTTGAGACGAGACGCTTTTCCGTACTCCGCTGCCACCTGCTGGACTTGCTGAGCCAACTCGCGTGTGGGAGCCAACACCAGACACTGCAGGAAACGGTGTTCGTTACAAAACGGAAGACTGATAAAAGCTAAAATGAATCTATATAGGACTGATTGACTTACAATAGGTCCATCTCCCCGCTCCAGGAATGGCTGGTGGTTTATGTGCACAATAGCAGGAAGCAAATACTATGGAGAAAGGGATTACCATAAGGAACCCACATGAAAGAGCAAATGATAAATATACCAGATTATCACGATGCACGTAAAGGGGTTCTTACAGATAGGGTTTTCCCAGATCCGGTCTGGGCAATTCCAACCATATCCTTGCCACTTAATGCCATAGGCCAGCCCTGAGCCTGGATCGGTGTCGGCTCGGTCCAGTTTTGTTTATTGATCACGTCCATAACATAAGCTGTAAGAGAAGAAAAATTATTTACCACAAGAACGTCACATTATGTTTATTATATTAGGGAAGGGTGTTCAGACTTACAAGGAAAACTGGCCTCATGGAACCTAATTGTAGGCTTGGGACAGTTTCTGCCCTTCACTGTAATCTCTTTGCTCCTCCTGTACTGCTCAACTTCTTGCTGCAAAAATCAAGACCAAAAAATGGTGCTTTACATTACATATGAAAGTCAAACAATTAACTTTTTACAAATTTACCAAAAACGCTGGTCTGATCACTACTCAGGTCGGCGGTAATCCTCAATACAATAACCTGTTCCTATTAAATACCAACTGGGGCTTATGAAAGTTAGAACATTTATGCTGTGAAATGTTTTGGCTACTAGATTGGTGTTCGGCTTTAGCCAAAAATGTCCCCATTTACTTGATTCACCACTGCATTTCACTGTAAAGTGCACGTTTACCGTTAAATGCAATGTATATAGATAAACCAGAACTGAGTTCTGTATGCCATCCTTTTATCTTAAAATCAAATACAAGTTATAAGCGGCAAAATATGCCCCTTGCCTCCCTCAGTTTCGGTGCATGTTGGCTCATCATACTGCCATGTTTATACAGCTGTTCACATTTTGATAGCGCAAAAGAGACTGCATTTTATCCATTATTGATTGAACTTGTGAAAACCTCATTGGGACAAGACGTTAAAGCGCTTCAGAAACCGGGTACTACGTCTTAAATATTATATGTTAAAGTGCATGAGGCAGCATGTCCATATTCAGATATTCCCTGCTTCACATCGACAGTTTAGGCTTCTGACTATATGAAACGAGCAGAAACAGCATTCGGAGTTTAATCAGCATTATCCTACTGCTGGGCCTCCATTGACTACATTTTGTTCTTCATTTTCAAAATATTGCTCATAATAGCTTATGCTTTTACAAACAAGGGTGAATGTGAACACGGAGCTCTGAAAAGCAGTCAGGTACATCATAGTACATCATTTCAGAACTCGTAATACCTCTACTTGCATGCAAAATTAAATGAAGCACCATAAACTATAAAAAAACACTCAAAAGTGAAAAGCATACGTACCGGTGACCTCCTCACTACATCTGCATGCTCTTGGTAAAAGTTCTTCTCGAATTTGGGCAGCTCGTCCAGGTTCCAGTGTCTCTTGCGCAAACGCTCTCCTGGGCTGCCAAATTTCTTCACTGATGATGGCCCATCCCTGCGACCACCCCCAAAGCGTGGGGGCCCACCACCGTACCTGGAAGACAGGGCATGCACTTTAGGTTTTCATTATAAGCATGTATAAGCCGATGAGACTTTAAATCCTGTGGGCATCACTGCATGTTTCAGAATCCTATCTCCATCCAAGAGGCATTTATCTCCGACCTGCTTGCTGCTCGGCTCAGGGGTTTAAAACGCACCAACAAACATGCAACTGCACCCAAATCTCCACAACTAACGCTTAGCAAAGTGACAACTCGTGACGTAGGCCACCTAGACCCACGTGACTGGTCACTAGCAACCTGAACAGATACCACCATCCAAATAACTGCTTACTGGGGAAAAAACGTGTTAATGGTCATGTAACTGCTAGATTTTAAAACTCAAATCTTCAACTCCCACCAAAATATCTAAACGGGAGGCCTTGGCCATTACTCAAAACTATGGTCACTTTTACACTGAGCCTCAAACCCAAGGCTATGGGTTTTTTACTAAGGCTAATTTAGGAAATCAAAGTCATAATATCATCACCTCAGAGTAGAAAGTACACAAAAAAATGTACCATAAACAAGTGGCTCTTAAATCAATCGGAACCACGTTTGTTGCTTAGATTTACTGGTAAAGAATAAACCAACGAGATGTGGTTTTTCCCTTGATGACGCACTCCTGGGACAAAATGTACAATACAAGAGACGATGATGTAATCGGATTCAGACTGAACTGTCGCCAAAGTTGTTACAATAAATTACAAAGAGCTCACCGGACCAAAAAAAAACCATTAAAAAAAAAACACGGAAATTTGTTCGCTTTGTTGATCTTTTGTGGGTACGATTCTTTCTGATTACACAATATCAACTCCGATCCGTACAGCACAACGCCTAAAAATAATAACCAAACGACTGATTACACCGCTAAAACGGAACTCCTTTTAAAAAAAAACAATAAATTACAGTTAAGAATGAGGATTTAACGTGATCCGTTGGTGTCCATAATGGCGATGAAGAGAAGACTGCTTGAGTCAGACTGAAGCGGCTGCTGCCATTTTAATTCGTACCGGCAGGGAAACAAAGGAAAAGCCGGCATTTTGTGCCACATGGCGAACAGAGGCCTTCACTCAGCTTAATGAAGCTAAAGAGTGGTGTAAAAACATAACGAAATAAACCGGGTCCAAGGGGAAAAAAAACCGTCGACGTGGCTAAACTGCCAACTAACGAAAGATGAACCGCAAACGTTAGTGTTCATTTAGAATTTTAAAAAACGGTTTTTTTTTTAGCTTAGCGTTTAGCTCGCGTAGCTTCGAAGAGCAAACCCAATCTTTGTTGGTTTCAAACGCAAAACCAAGAGTGACACAATGCAAGGTCACATTTTCGTTAAATACTATTTGACAACACTAAAATCTCTTAAAATTTTACATGAAATTTCCGACAGAGACCAACGAGGAAACGACACGGCACTTCAGATTTAAAACGAACTCTTACCCTCTGTCGCGGCCGCGGTCTCGGTCTGAATATCCAGGCATATCGGGCTTCCAAATGAAAAGAGAAAAACGTTAAATAAATTAAATTAAAAAGCAAAGCTCCTTCTTCTCCCTCCGGCTTCCTTACTCTCAGCACTGAAGCGCTCTCAATGCCGGTAAGAAAGCGCCTTCCTCGCGCTTTTATACCAACCGGATACTGCAAACTACGTCACACGCACATACACGTGCTAATCTCCACAGGCCTCAAGCTGCTATGGCATCGTGTTAGAAATGTAAACTTATTTTCTTATTTACACATGTAGTAGTTTTCATAAAAGGTAATTGGGTGGACGTTTCGACTACTATTTCCGTACGCAAAAAAGCACACTGTTACAGCTTTTACTTCTCTCCCAGGAAAAGGACTGATACCACTACTCAGGAAACTGAAATGTCCGTCATGTTTTTGTTAAAGCAAGAAATTCGCATTCAGTTGATGCACATAAACCCTTATTTAAACCCATAACCATTTACCAGAATACTATAATCAGTTTGTTTGTTTGGCTTTAAAGTTGCTATCGGAATCTGTGGCCATCTTAGCAACACACACAAGGTTCATACACAAGTTAATCTAAAAACTAGTCTCTCTCTCTCTCACACACACAGTCAATGCCAATTTAGAGTAATCAATTAACTTAACACACATGTCTTAGGAAACCAGAGTACCCAGAGTTAACCCACGTAGACACCTGGAGGACATGCAGACTCCACACAGAAAGGACCCAGGCTGCTCCACCCTGGGATTGAACCCAGGACCTTCTTGAGGCAGCGTTGCCACCCACGGAGCCCCCGTGCTGCCGACTACTATAATGAGTTCAAATCTTTCGGAAATAGCTAACTGATTATCGAAAATGATTGTTATTATTTTACATTTGAACCCTGCTTATCCTGGACACATATAGTCTCCAGAGCCTTCTTCAGGAATTCATATTGCAAATGTATTGCTCACAAAATAATAATATTTTTAGCAGTGTGTATACCAATGCCACTGTAAGGTCCCCCTGTCTAGCTGTCCTATAGCTCACACTGACACCTGGTCCCGGGGCCATCTAGCATAGGCCAAAGTGCTCACTGGACAGGACGGCAGTTCATCACAGGGTACTGTGACAAGCCGAGTCCAGGTTCTCAGGAACTGTAACTTCTGTAAATTATCCTGGTCAGAAGGCAATCACACCCATGACTCGTTGGGTTCTGGGAAACTGTGAATTGATGCAGTTGAGTGTCAAGTGTGATTTGGATTTCAGTGAAAGTGTAAAGTCCTTCTGGAGCCACCGTTGATACATTCTACTTTAACATGAAGCCCACATGTAGTCAGAATTTACACAAATTTTATGCAGGAACCGCTTTACAGTAGAACATTGTTCTGCTTGAGCAACTCGCGTCAAATGTCTTTATGTATGCAATTTAAGATATTTCACATTTAAGGCATTTAGTAATCAGCATTATTCCGAGTTATTCATATTTAATCAATCCAAGTATTTGTGGTTTACGAGACCTTGCACAAGCACCCAACAGCAGCACTTTGGCAGAGTACAGGTGTGAATCCTGGATATTCAGGGACACAGCGCACACAGCATTCCTAGTAGCTGTGCGATTAGATGTTATGCATTAGACAAAACCACAGGTCCTCGGACCACAGTTTCAGTCATGTACAGCTCACTGCGTATCTGTATCTCTTCAAGCAAGGTTTGGACATATATTAGTTCTCTTTTAGGTTTGATTACCAGACAAATGTGAAATGAGTGGGCTTGTTGACACTAAGACGACCCCAATACGTTTTTGTTGACCTCTGTCTCTTGTAACAACCAACAAACGTCATGGCTGTCCTTTTTTCAGCATTACAAACTAGACTGAAACATATTAACAGTCTTCTGTTATTCATATGTTCTGACTATATCTCAACAACATGGTCATCAACAAAATACTTTATTGATCAAGGAGAGTTTTGGGCTGTAATAATGCTAAGATACAAGACTTGCCATGACATTTGCACCCTTTCAATCCTATTTTAGGACCAAACAGTAAAGTCTTATTTGGCAGCATTATATTTTGCCTCTTGATTCACAATGAGCCATGTGGTTGCCTAGTAATTAAGGTACTAGCCTATGGACCAAGATCCCAAGTTAAAATCCTACCTCTGCCAAGCTGACACTGTTGGGTCTTCTTAACCCGCAACAACTTAAAACTGCAAGGCTGTCCCAACTGTAGGTCACTTTGGATAAGGGTGCCTGCTAAATGACTAATTTAAATGCAAAATTGACTTCACTTGTTCTATTGCATGATTACAAGACACCCGGGTCCTCAACCATGCTTCACAGTAGGAAGGGTTTACACAAATTCTATTGTTTCACACCACTCTGTTCCATGGGTAAAACCCCAATCTTAATCTACAGTTAGATGGATTCTATTTCGTACATGTTCAGTCCCTCTGGATAAGAGAATCTGTCGCGTAAACTTTATAATCATTCCACCGTCAGTCCAGACACTATGGATTAAGTCTGGTAATGCATTTTCTTGCCTACACTGAATGGTGGAATTCAGCCTAAAAAAATCAAGGTCAGTCTGACCCATGTACAGAATGCTGTTGCAAAAGCCGTGTGGTTCATCAGCGTGGTCAAGGTTTCAGTAGGGAGTAGTGTCAGTTCTTTCACAGCATCTTCTAACAGTGTGCACACAAGATATTATACTGCTCCATTACTCATCAGTAGCCCCCTATCAAAACTGGCCGACGCCTACCTTTCACCACGAGGGGGCTATTCACACCCCATTTCCAATGTTCAAACCCACAACAAACCTTTGCTATTTAAATAGAGAAGATGCTCTCTTTATCTGAGCCTCCTGAACGATGGTGCAGCCCAACGACTCTATCCCAATTACAATAGGCACTTCTCACCTCGGATGCAATGGAATGTTCCACTACCAAGTACTCCGTAACGGAATAAAACGCTAAGCTTTCTACAGTATTATTAACGACTATATAATGATCTTAGAATGACCTGGTATAAATCTGTCTCACATTGTATTAGGATACAAACAAAAAATAAGCACACACACACAAACTTACTTGACTTGACATCCCCATGAAGCTGCCAGATGTTACTACTAAGATTAAGGAGAGGGCACAGGGCACATACTTACCACTGGAGCCTATACAAGTCGTTTTTCAGGGATTTTTTTTTTTCAGTTTAATACTGTACACAAATTTACTGTAATTTCTTGTTGTCTAATGTGTGTTTGGCTTCTTTAACGTCACTACCGGAATCAGTGGCCATCTCAGTGACAACGTTACATCCACGCACAAGTCACATACATACATATACATATACATATACACACACACAAGTCTATGCCAATTTAGAGTAATCTAACCTAACATGCATGTCTTTGGACTGTGGGAGGAAACCGGAGTACTGGGAGTAAACCCACGCAGACACAGGGAGGACCAGCAGACTCCACACAGAAAGGACCCAGGCCGCTCCACCAGAGACCTTGCTGTGAGGCAGCGGTGCCACCCACCGAGCCCCTGTGCTGTCCTGTGACTTTTGCATTTCCATTTCCATTTTCAGCATTTAGCAGATGCTCTTATCCAGAGCGACTTACAATTAATACAGTCTTACATTTTTTAAGCAATTGTGGGTTAAGGGTCTTGCTCAAGGACCCAACTGTGGCAGCTTGGCAGAGGTGGGATTTGAACCCGGGACCTTCTTTTCCAGAGTCCAGTACCTCAACCGCTAGGCTACCACACACCTTTTGCAGAGTACAAGATGTAAATCACTCAATAGAACCAGATACACAGAAGACAGCACTTGGTGGCAAGGACCAGTTTAATCAGAACTAATTACACACAAAAATAAAATACTCTTACAAAAAAAATGATGTATTACATTAAACAAATTGCACCTGTCAACTAATAGTTATAGTTCTGTGAGTAAATCATGCTGAAATAAACCAGAGACGCCTCTCACAGTTAAACAAGAGCGAGACGGTGTCCGGTCCATCATCAGAGAGGCAGCTGTACAACAAAAGAGAGGAAGAAAGGGGGGGGGGGAAACGTCGAGAATCTGTGTGTACACTGGATTTGAGTAAACGAAAGCTTTAAACAAAAAAAAAAAAAATAATTCAGAAAAAATTCAGTCCGTTTATAATAAAGCGTTTGGTAAATAGATCTTTGCCTATTATTTACAGCAATTACAGTCTGCATGTGTGCAAAATGTACGTTCCCCAATGCGTTTATCTTTTAGGTTCCTTTCTATTTAAGTTAGATATAGGAGATTCTGTGATCCACATAGCCGTATAAGGACAATATTCTATTACTGTACAAAGCACCTTTGTCAGGATATTTCGATCAATTGAGAGGCTTTGAGTTTTTCCTTTTGTTTTCCCTTCCCCCACAGTCCGTCTATAAAAAGTAATACAACAAGTGTAATTTTTCAGCATATTCAATTTTTTTTTAACAACAGTCCATGGTCATAAAGGATTGCTATAGACGAGGAACATCTCAAACATTCGACCACCTATGTGAGAGCTTATAAAATAAAAATAAATATGACGAGATTGTTAAAGAGGATAGCTAAAAACAGAACCCATTACACGAGAGTTAAAAACGTTGCCCGGGAATCCTATAATGACTCTGCAATAAAAAGCATTTGCACTACATTTGAAGCTACACGTTTAAAAGAATACAGATGGTACAAGAGGACATGCTTTCAAGGCATTCTGGTCTATTCATAAACAACATTTACCTGTTATCGGAATTCATCGGCGCTCGAAAGAAGCTCATTTATTTGCTCGACTTTGATAATTGCAATGCTTAGCAGCGCTCACCGTAGTGTTAATGTGTTCACTTAAATGTACAAATCAAACAGCAAAAATATCCCTTTCATGAAAATCCACTCTAAACGTCTCTAGAGCCAGTTAACATGATAATAGATGGGCCTTGATTTGTCATGAACATCTTTGACTCGTCTTTCTACGTACGATATTTAACCAGAGTGAGCGCCTGACTGCTTCGCCCAAACTGCAATTCAGTTTGAGACAGCAAAAATGGCACATTACGCCTACTGCCGTAGCGACCAGGTCCCAGCCAGGTCAGGTAACCCACGAGCAAGCAAAATGTGAAATGGTGATTCAACAATGTCCTATTTCTTCAGAAGTGGCGTTCAACATGACGATAAGTGAATACATTTTTTTTTTTTACTGACAAACGGGCTATGAATACATCTGTTATTGTTATGGAAATTTAAAGAGTATAGTGTTATTGTGTGGACTGTCTGTTCTCTGCGCATGTAGTTATGTTTACGATGACAGTAATTTGGGTGGGTGTGTAAATATACATCTATCTATCGCTGCATTGCATAATCAATAAATCCATCAGAAGATGTATGAGCGGGCTGCGTGTCGGTGGACTCCGAATAAGGGAGGGCAACTCTCCACACCACAAAACTTGCATCATGACGACGAGCGCACTCGGGCCCAGAACTTTTAAGCACAATGTGAGCCTAGGCCAACGAGAGAGTGAGAGTACAGAATAAGGACGCAAATAAAACGAAGGCTGTTGTGCTCAGATTATTTGCCGTATAACAAATGGGTCGGTTGAGTTCACCGTTCATTAAGCTCTCAGTTACACTGGATGTCTGGATTGTGCCGCATAAAGCTGAGACCGTAGCATTTAGTAGCCGTTTGTGTGCACGCACCCCATACTCATTAATATCCATTCATGCTATAAAGTGGATCTCAGAGAAAAGGGTACAAAATGTGATCTGTTAATGATCCAGAGATCAGGCAGCAAAACCAACGCATAACGGGGTGGATTTTCCCTTGAAACTAAAGGTCAAATGCAGCCAATCCAGCGCATTCAGAACTCTCCCGATTTAATCGACCACCAACGCTTGGGTTTTGTGGGCATGTCCGTTCAAAAAAACAGGCCGCTGAGAAACCAGGGTTCAGTGACTGACAGAATAAAATGAAATGACTCTTCCAGCTCATCAGCGTGCTCCTACATTTGCATCCGCATATATACACATTTGGTTAGGCCTTAGGAGATCCATGTTTGACCGAGTAAAACCATAATTTAAAAAATGTAATGCCTTAAAAAACCCCTTTGTTTTAGAGAAGCTACCAGGTAAATGTCCATGGCAATACTCAATGTCCATTTTCTTCATTTTGCTCTTAAAACCATTGTCAGTTTCATTAATAAGGGTAATAAATTATATATCTATACAGTTTTCTTGTTCTTTTTTTTTTTTAATTCCTCCATGTTCCCAGCTTGCAGAATATAAAATAACACCAGGGTCCCCTGCTCATTCGTTCAATCTTTTTTAGACAAGCTGCTGCGGCTGGTCTCCGGGAAAGGACTTCTAATGGTGACGGCATTTATTCATTATTGGACCTGCAGCGTCCATAGTCAGGAATAGAGTCCAACACGGCAAACAGACAGGAATATTGTTGCCAATGACATCTCCAAGTCTTCAGAACGGGCAGTAGTGCTACTCTGTTAGCTTATGCAGCAATTCTCTGCTGGTGTCCCACCAGTGTGCCTTGTTTTTCTCTTCGGTCAGTGTGAACTGACGCTACATAAAATACTGTCTTAATCCTTAATGCTAAAAAAAACCAAGAGGAAGAGTCATCATTAAAAAAAAAAGGTATAAAGTCAGTTTTACTAGCAGCCAAAACCGAAGTCCATTCTTCTGTTTACAAAAATATGCAGGGATGCAGAAAAACCCATTTAACCAAACGAGGTGTAGAATGCTCCCAGGTGTAGCATTCTCAACCCCCTAATCCCAGTCCTGTCCGTTCTTCTGATAACAGGGGTGGTGCTGCTGCTGGCCAACAAAGCCATGCCGATGTGTGGAGTGACTGGTTTACTCCACCCACCAAAATCTTTCCTCCCCAAACATGTAGGAATCACTCCACTGCAAAACCACAGGTCTCTTCTATGGCTGTCAGGAGTTTGTCGTAGAGCTTGTCGTAGTGCTCGTAGGGAGGAATGTCGATGCGGTTAAAGCTGAGGAGAAACAAACACAGCTGTTAGCATACTGAAGTGAGTGAGAAAGACGTGTCTCCACTTTTATGAACACCGTCAGATTACAGGGTGACACGGGAGTGGATTTTCATTCCTGTCCAATCCCACTCCCACAGAAAATAATCTTGTCCCATCCCAATCCC
>JAUZST010095701.1:0-18971 GCA_034779995.1 Parotocinclus haroldoi
TTCGCTATACGTGTAAATCGTACAATAAAGGTTTAATAAACATTTAATAAGTTATATAAATTATAGCACGTCCCGTCCTGTAACATAGGGCATGTTCGATTAATCGTCCCACACGGTTATTAGGACCAAAACCATCCCGTCCCGATATGGTCCCGTTAACCGGACCCGACTGTATATATATTAGGGCTGTACCAATCCGATATTCTGTATCGGTAATATACAGTTTTGGCTCATGTAGTGAGAGCATTTCATTTTAATATGAACGGATTTCATGGAAATGAAAGAACATTCAACACAAACGCACCATAAAGGTGTGTGATGGAAATACAAGAGCACTTTATGGAAATTCAGGAGCAGTTTGTTGGAATGGCCGGACCTTCTCTTTTGTAGATGAACAGCTTATCTGATGAGGGAAAGCATTTTGTGTTCATGTAGCAGGTGCGTATTACGAAACGCGAGCGCACTTTGTTGTAAGCGAAAGCGTGTTCAGGTTGGAACCTCGGAAGGACTTGACAGAACCGTGCCGTTTCCACTGATTCTGGTTCCACTCTCTTTCCCCTCTAAAGAACGGAGATGCTCGATTGCCTCGGGGACTCCGATTTCCTCGCCAAGCTCCACTGCGTACGCCAGGCTTGTCAGGTAGAAATGTCTAAAAGCTCAGAAGTGGTGCACTTGTTACGCCATACTAAAACCAAATTCGCATCTGTGTAGGTCATCCTACAGGACAGAGCCAATCAAACGCTTCTGGCTGAGTCCGGAAAGAAGATCCTGTCCTCGATCATTGTTAAAGCCAGAAAAGTGAGTGTTTATTTGGTCACCGGGTGACGTTCGGTGGCCTCACCTGTAGCTGACGTGACCTTTGCGCTTGGCAGAGCCCCAAGAGATTCGGGGAAGTTTTCGAGGAGATGATGTGCTTCCTGGAGCAGATAGACCACTGGGAGAACACCGAGGCCGAGCTGTGTGCAAGAGGGGTATGACTTATCAAAAACTTTAAGGAGATGCCATTTGGTTTAGTCATGCAATCTCACAAGGATTATCACTGTCAGTTTTTTTTGTTTTTTTTCCCTGTTTTTGTCGTTTTGTAAATACTGCATACAAATGACCAGTCGAGACCGAGAAATAATCACGTACGGTCATTACACCGTTCTTAAAACAAACGAATGTCTACTCCGTTGGCGGCCTGAGACTTTTGAACAGTACAGAAAATGAAGTGAATCGTTTAGTGCAGGACCATCGTGCCACATGTTCGGATTTTCACCTCGACGCCTTTCCCCCAACATTAGGTGAAGCATTTAAACTTCTACGACATCGTTCTCGACTTTATCCTGATGGACTCTTTTGAGGACCTGGAGAATCCGCCTGTCTCCATCCTGAACGTTGTGAATAACCGCTGGCTTAACAACGCCTTCAAGGAAACAGTAAGTCAAAAGAACTGACGTGACGTAATGCAGGTCAATGTGGCCCAGATTTGGTGCCGTCAGGGCAAAGGGAAAGTCGCCAACTCTTCCTCCTTGGGGCAGCTTGATGTAGGACGCGGACGGGAGCATGAGTAGTGGCTGGTGGCCGAGCAAACAAACACAAATTGCCAATGCTAGAGGGTAACGTTTAGCTTTGTCCACTCGCTCTCGTCCAACTGGCATTTTTTTTTATAGCAACACGTGCCTCTGCAGATTAGGGCCCTGCCTTTCAAACCTTCACTTAAAGCCTCACGTGGAGATGGTTTGCCTTCGCCTAAAGCAGTCCACGTCTGGACAGAGGCACGGCCAGTCCCGGTTCCGGCCTCACCCTAGATGGTCCTTTCCAAAAATGTGACCACCGTCACCCCATGGAAAGCATGGATCCTTTAGAACTTTGCCCATCTTTCCAATCTTTCTCCATCTTTCTCCAATCTGGCGGTCGCCACCGTCTGCTCCGTTTTTGTTTGCGTGACTTGTTCTTCTGCACGTGCAGCTCAGTTGAAGAGCACGACCCGTCCGGACTGATTAATCAGACATTCCGATTTGATCATGAATCAGGTTTGGTCCACTTTGACCTGCAGTGTGTACGTAAACTACATCAGCCAGCGTATTAATGTTCCGTTTCTTTATAGGCTGTCGCATCAAGCTGCTGGTCTGTTTTAAAGCAGAAGAGGCAACATATAAAGGTAGCGAATGGGGAGGGCTTTGTTCTGTAGTGCTCCATGATGATCCACCGATGTTAGCATGCGTCCTTGTCCAAAACATATTACGGTGCATTTCTTTAGTAGACATTTTTGTTCTTGTTTGCAAATAGTCCAAGACCATCGAATCAAAACCCAAACAGAACCTGGCGTAGATATATCATCAAAGAATAGATCAAAAGAAAAAGGGATGACGGACAGCTACCATGGATTGGCGTCCCGTCTAGGGTTGTTCCTGCCCTTGCGGCCAGAGTTGCCGGGTGGGCACCGGCTGGCCCGCCACCCCTTGTGGATTAAGCGGAAGATCCTATATGCTCTTGTGTTGTGCTTCTACTAGCAGGGTGAACTGTTCTGCTTGACAACCGGGCTCTGATTGGCTGGCCTAATTGTAGGCATCAAAACATGTTTGAAGTCTGTCAGTTTTGGACTAAAGCACGGCATTAACATGCATGCGTTCTGTTTTATACTTGAAAAGCTTTTTTTTTTAAATAAAAAAAACGGTGTAAAAAGGCCTTTTGAGTTCCTTGGTGAAGAATGAATGGGTTTGTTTGTTCGTTTGTTTTGTTTTTTTTTCCCCCCCAGATTCAGGACGGCTTCATCGCTCATTTCTATGCCGTCTGTGAACACATGAGCCCTGTGCTAGCATGGGGTTTCCTGGGACCTAAAAGCTCCCTGCATGAATTCTGCTGCTTATTTAAGGTAAACTGCATCTTCTCCAACAAGGAGACTCGTGAGCTTCACGCTGAAATTCTCTGTCATGCCCCAGGGCCATTTTGTTGTTTCCCGACCCTGCAGGATCAGGTGCTGCTCTTCCTGAAGGACATCTTCGATCTGGACAAGGTGCGATACTCCAACGTGGAAGCTCTGGCTGAGGACGTCCTAAACCTTTTGCGCCAACGATCTGAAATCCTCCTCACTTACCCCGGTACGGACTCCGCTCGTCAGGGCGACGACTGTGTTACGACAGTGCCACGCCTGTTATCCAGTACCATGCTGGAGTCCAGGATGCTATGAGCTCCTGGATTCATTCTGCCGTCTGCCCATGTACTGCATGGCCGGAAGACGACGCCCTCAGACCATGTTCTGGGTTCGTTCCTGACCGTCTTGTCTTGGGAGATAGTAGAGATGATCTACGAGTTAACGAATATGTATAGCCATAGATCTATTCATTAAATGTTTTGACATTCATTTCTAGAGCGTACCAAAAATTGTTGGGCGGATGAAGGAATACTTGCGTTACATTTTCATCTCTTGCTGAAAGGGTTGCCTTCTCAGTGGTTTCCCTTGACATCACACTCTCCAAGGAGTAATTGTATTCCAGAAGCCAAGTTATAAGGCAATTTTCTCTAAAGGCTCTAGTCTACAATTCGGAAGGGGCCACCGTTTGGGACCTGAGCAAGACACTTAACCTGCAACCCTGCTTAACTGTAACACTTTTTAATCTGCGTATAGTTCCATACTGTACGTCACCATTACATGGAGTGTCGTCCTGAAGCGTGTTCATTCTCACATTTACATTTGTGTACGTTTAGCAGACGCCCTCATCCAGAGCGACTTAGGGGCCTTGCTCAGGGACCCAACTGTGGCAGAGGTGGGATTTGAACCCTGGACCTTCTGGTCCATAGTCCAGTACCATAAACCACTAGGCCATCACAGTCCCTTCAAAGTTCTTCAGTCGGTCATTGAACTGTTGGGAATCTGCATTTTATTACAAGCGTGTCCCTTGTAGCAACGTAAGTACATTAGGTGGTTTTATCTGTAATTATTAAGCATTTTTTAGTCCAATTTTAAACAATACTTGTCTTAGAGGAGCTGAATTATTTTTGGAAACGCAAGTATAAAGCGTGCAATGAGCTAATAAAAAGGCTTTAAAAAGTGTTTCTTATTATCAAGAGTGGGTAACGAGGGTTCAGGCTTTGCTATCTCTGGTTATTATCTGTACCTGATGAGTCTTCGTGCCAGCAGGTGGTCCGAGCGGCCCTTTTTTTTTTAAGCGAGAAAACGCATAAGATAACGTGTGCCATGCAGCCTAATATCATTTATACAATCATAAACGTAGATGCTAGATCTGGAGGGCAGATGTTCAGTCTTGTCAACGACGAAGTTTGTGTGCTAGTTATAACTTGTCGTTGCAACTGGAATTACCAAGTTGATCTTCCCCTTGAGGCAGGATGGTGGCCATGTTCTGGACACCTAAACGATTACTATTGAGATATTTTTTTTTCCTTTTGTTTCTGAAATAAAAGGATGTTCTGTGTCTTTCGACTCACCCTGTGTATAAAATTTTTCAAGGTACAGGGGCAGGTCCTTGTGTTACACTCGGGATGATGTACAAACTCATATTTTAGTAGCGTAGCATTCTGATTATCCGGTTCGATCCCAGGGTGGGGCGGCCTGGGTCCTTTGTGTGTGGAGTCTGCATGTCCTCCCTGTGTCTGCGTGGGTTTACTCCGGGTACTCCGGTTTCCTCCCACGGTCCAAAGACGTGCGTGTTAGGTTAACTTGTGTTTTAAAACACCCCAGCCGTGTAACTGGAAACACTCCACCATCCTGCCGAAATACTTCATGGATCGCATCGATGAAAGACAGAAATGTGTGGATATCGATGATCCAGCAAGTGACCGAGAGTCGGCCGCGACTGTACGGTTAATCTAATAATCCCAGAATCCATTGGGTGCAGGCAAGGGTACTCCCTCAAAAGCTTTTATCAGTAGTACTTTGGAAATTTGCTGAACCACCACTGCAGCGTCCAACTTTCAAATCCTGGCGTTGCTGTCCTGACGATACATGATATGACCTGCCCAAGGGAGGGGACAGGTGATCATGCACACACCCCCCGCAGCAACTGCAACCCATTCGAGCCCTGTGACAGACTGGCATCCTGCCCAGGACACACTTGCATAATGTGGTAAGCAGGGTTCAAAGAGTATAACAAACCAGTGCTTACTTATGAAAATTTGTATCAAAATACAGCTAGTTGTTGATGATCTGCAACTCAA
This sequence comes from Parotocinclus haroldoi, assembly GCA_034779995.1. Lineage (NCBI taxonomy): Eukaryota > Metazoa > Chordata > Actinopteri > Siluriformes > Loricariidae > Parotocinclus > Parotocinclus haroldoi. The sequence goes on from JAUZST010095701.1 coordinate 5,158, forward strand.
TGGTGCATGCTGCTATTGGAAAATCACTTTTGCAATGATAAACATTCACACCACCTCAGTGTTGATTATTTTCCAATATCGACAGACCCCTTCTGTTTTGGAGGGAAAAGACTTTGCTAGTAACCCCAAACCCCAACCCCCATCGCCGGAAGTAGTGCGAGTTTGCAGACGTCCTCTTTCGGTGTAGCGCCCGGATTTGTGTCGCAGTAGAGTTTTGCGCCTCCTCATTTCTGTCGGGCGCCATCTTCTCCACGTTTCTCTCAGACATGGCCGACTATTCGAGCGTGGCGCCTCCGTCTTCAAACGCAGGAGGAGGAATGAACGATGCTTTTAAAGATGCACTGCAACGGGCAAGACAGGTGAGTGGCGCTTCATATAAATGTGAACATTTAGAAACTTGCACTGGCAGCGAAGCAACCAGATTCGACGGCTATCATGGTTAACGTCCAAATGAAGGCTCGCTGCCTTTTCTAGCGCACTTTAGGTTTATGAACTAACCGACTACGTAGTGCACTTTGTTGAAAGCGGGTCTGTATTTGGAACAAGTCTTCGGGCCTGTTTATTGCGGATTGCGACAAAGGAAAAGCGCGAGGCCCGAATCGAGTAATTCGTGGTTTTTTTTAAATATTGAAGAACCTAATGGTAAATTAAAAAACGGGCACGTGATTTATAACCAAATATTTATTTACTGGCCAACTCTGTGACTCGCGTCGTAAAACCCTTGCAGGTACGACGCTGGCTGGTGGTTAGCCTAGCAAAGTTCGTCCATTTCAACTAGTTTCTTGCGTATTTATAACCCAGAAATGCAGCAAAGTATCCGGGTTGCGCCAGAAAGAGATATTAAAAGTCTCCCTGTCTTTAAAATCCATGGTTTCGACGAACCATTTTAAACGAAAGGTCCGCCTGAAACGGAGAAACGCCGCCGCGGCGATCCGGACACCTTCATTAGAGATTAGGTAAACTTTGGTCTCGCGCGCTAACGGTTATCCGTACACATCGTGGAAACTTCTGTTGCTCCCTTAAATAAGCTTTTATTATTACACAAATTAACTCGCTTTTGTGTCCCAGCCTCTGTCTTAGACCAAGCGGAACAGTCATTTTTCTTTTTAGAATTTAGATGCCTGACCAAGGCATAAACTTTTTGGATCTTTCCTATTTAGCAACAGCTATTGACCTTTCTAACTATTGACCCATATTACCTGAACAGCGAGTTTTTCCGTAGCGCTTATACATCTGTAGCCCTTATGACTTCTTTTTGACTTGGCATGTTCTGTGTTTTTGCCCCTCTGTATTGTTTTCGGCCTTCGTATTTCGTTCCTCACGTCTACTATCCCTTTTTGTGTATCTAATTCATCAGGGGGCAGCTCCTCTGCCTCACAACAAGAAGGTACCGGGTTCAATCCCAGGGTGGAGCGCCTTGGGTCCTTTCTGTGTGGGGTCTGCATGTCCTCCCCGTGTCTGCGTGGGTACTCCGGTTTCCCTCCCACAGTCCAAAGACATGTTAGGTTAATTGGTGTCTCTAAAATTGTCATTGACTTGTGTATGCAAAACCCCCCAGCCCAAGCTTGGATAAACGGGGAGGGGTGGAGAAAGCAATGGCCGAAATACTTCATGGATCACATCGATGATAGACAGAAATGTGTGGAGATCCATCGAGTGACCATGAGTCGGCCGCGACTGTACGGTTAATCCACTCCAATTCATCAGGTTGTTTTCATAACAAAGCTCCTTACTGCACGTATGTTTTTAAATAAAAATCACGAGCTGTGTTAACTTGTCATCAGATGATTTCTGGAGGGTCCTGGAGTCCCTCATGCCCCTCCCCATTAAGGAAGTGGAGGTGGTACGGTGGTCCACATATCCGAGAGTTCACATAAATGCCAGGCTGATCCGGATTGACCTGCTCGTTCTGATACACTCCAAAAAAAAATCCAAAACCGGCTTCGGACAAATAGCCATGTGCCAGTTCATGGACTTGGACACGGAGTCTGTATGACCGTATCTGAAAGTAATCATGAGGTATCTATTGACACACGTAACGTAATGATGCTCCGTTTTCAGATAGCAGCTAAAATTGGAGGCGACGGAACGAATCCTCCACCGGCTGCAAATGATTTTGGATATGGAGGACAGAAACGGCCTCTGGAAGACCCCGGTAAGTGATCACACGACCAAACGAGGGTCCACATGCTGGGTTTTACAATCGTCATCCCCTCGTTTGGTTAATGGGGAGAGTAGGGGGCCGGCAAATGATTTGCAGTCAGTAGTGGTGAGCGTAGTTTTTGAGTGAGCACTGATTAGGGAGTAATTGTTGTGCATGTTCTCAGTCGCCTTGTCTTGTGTGCTTTTGTTCTACAGATCAGCCTGAAACGAAGAAAGTCGCTACAAGCGATCGTAAGCTCCCATCTCTGGCCGTGTTCTAGAATCAGAACTGTGAGCTTGTGTTCAGCATTGTGTGACGTTTTTGTTTTCTTGTTTAGCGTTTGCAGGAATGGGCGGGATGCCTGGTCTACCAAGGTATTACTTGTTTATTGTTTTGTACGATGTACCCTCTGTGCTCTGTGTTCGGTTTGGCCAGACGTTCCGTTTAGACGTTCGAGATGATTTTTAGGGATTGTGATCCTGATTCACGAAAGCACAAAAGTCCGTACGAAATGTTCCTAAATGCTGTTCTTTTAAAAAAAAAAAAGGATAAAATGTGTTCATAAGAATACCAGTTGCTCTTAAGGAAAGAGTTAAGAAAAGATCTAAGTGGGGACTGTGGTAGCCTAGTGGTTAAGGTACTGGACTAATGGACCAGAACGTCCAGGGTTCAAATCCCACTTCTGCCAGGCTGCCACAGTTGGGTCTCTGAGCGAGGCCCTTAACGCACCATTGCTTGAACTGTAAGACTATGCAAGTCGCTCTGGATAAGGGCGTGTGCTAAATACCGTAAATGTAAATAAATGTAAACGAAGCTAAGAAAACCGCCTTTAGGAATCAGGATCTGGAACCGGATTCACGGAAGGTTTCTTGAGAGCGAACTTGGAAAGGATCTTCAGGCAAAACACAGACGTTTATAGGAATCAATTAAAAGCCGTTCTCATGCTTAATAAACAAATGTTTATCGTAAGAAAATCCGAATTGTTTTCTTATGCAGGCTTAGTGGATTTTAAAGCTTGACGGTACACGGTTACGAGGTCCCTTGCTGTAGCAGCGAGTCGGTCCTGTTTATAGCAAGGATGTCTGTCAACAGCTTAACTATAATAATAATGCTTGTTTTTTTTTTTTCCCCATCCAGGCCCACCTCAGAAGAATTCATGGTTCCTGATGGGATGGTTGGATTTAGTAAGTGGCTTCTCTAAGCTGGCTTCATATATTTTTTTTAAATCTGATTTGTTGGGGTAGAGACATAAGGTTGGGGCTTTAACGCAAGTTTGTCTTAACTATTAAAGCTAGACGGCAGGGCGAGTCAAAAGTCACAGGACACGCCCTGTACTGCGGCGTGAACTTTTCCCAAAAGGTTGCCAAAACCGTAGTTGAGGTTTCTTGGTTCTTCAGACGATCGCTACGTTTCTCCTCCGCCGTCCAGGTTTCTCTGAATTTGGCTGTGAGGGGTAACGGTGCTGTGTGAAGTTGCTGATCTTTCTCTGTGTCGGTTATCGAAGTCTGTTGCTATGATACGGCATCAGCGTTCCCCGGACATCAGAATCATCAATTTCAGTTACCTGTGACCAACAACTAAACTTTTGAACCGATAATTAGACAATTCTGATCTTCTTTGATGTCCTACATGACCACCTGCCCATTTTGGGGAGGGGGGGGGGGAGGCTTGCCCTTGATCTAATGCGACGTCTTTCAAGATGGCAGCCATGCTCTGGATACTAAAAGTATCGGGGTATCCCGATTTCTCCCTTTTTGTTACGCACATGAAAGTGTGTGTTGTGGCTTTTTGGCTCACCCTGTAGAGTCACTCTGGTTACAACAGAAATCTTCCAGTACTGATTGGAGGTTATGAGAAACTTAAAAAAAAAAAAAAAATGTAATCCACAGTTATCGGAAGAGGTGGCGAGCAAATTTCGAGAATACAGCAGGAATCGGGTTGTAAGATACAGATTGCTCCAGGTGAGTGCTGACCCGGTTTGTGCTCGACTCTGTGGTTTCTGTGGTTCGATGCCCATCCTAAAACACTTTGCTTCCATTCCTTCACAGATAGTGGCGGAATGCCGGACCGCTCGGTGACGTTAACAGGCTCTCCAGATTCAATTCAGTAAGTAGCTTCGTACACACAGACGACCTGTGTACGTGTCGTGCACGGCTCTGCGGGTCAGGCTGCACGTTTGAGCAGAATCTTCAGGGTTCCGGTCTGAGCTGCCACTATAAGAGCATTGAGCCAGGCCCTAAACTGCTTTGGTTATGATATGATACGGGACGTGACGACTCCCATTTGTGCTTCAACAGGGCCGCTAAGAGGTTATTGACCGAGATCATCGAAAAAGGCAGACCCACCCCGTTTCATCACAACGACGGCCCTGGGATGTCCGTCCAAGAAATAATGATTCCGGCCTCCAAAGCGGGACTGGTCATTGGCAAGAGGGGAGAGACGATCAAGCAGCTACAGGTGAGCCGGATGATATTCGGCTGGGTACTGGGAAGTTCTATCTTCTGTCCTGCTCTTGTCTGTTCTTTGGCGCAGAAAGGCTCCCCAAAAACCGACATGAATAAACTGCTTACGTCAGACACCATGTAGGCCCTTCCCACCTGACCCACTCTCTGGTCGTACGGGGCGAGAACTTCCCGTGCTGTGAACACGTCTTTACCAAATGCCCTAAATTCAATAACAGACCTCAAAGTTTCAATGCGGTCGACACCGAAGGGAACTTTTTTATTTTTATTTTTTTTTAAACAAAGCCTTGTTTGTGAGCATGTTCAGCACGGTGGGGGAAAAAAGGCTCAAATTCAGATTCTGTTTAGTACCCATCCCAAACCCCCCGTCTTTAACGAGACACCGGATTAATCCTGACAGGAACGAGCTGGAGTCAAGATGGTCATGATCCAGGACGGGCCTCAGAACACGGGGGCAGATAAACCGCTGCGCATTTCTGGAGATCCTTTCAAAGTGCAGGTGAGCCGGGAATCTGGATTCGGCCGTTTTTCTTCTCCGAGTCAGCCTGCGTGTCGAGTCCGACCGAACCGTGTCCTGTAACCCTCCGTCTGCTTCCAGCAAGCTAAAGACATGGTGATGGACCTGATCAGAGACCCGGAATTTCAGGAGCAGCGGGGCGAATACGGGTCACGGATGGGAGGAGAGGGCCTGGATGTAAGTCGGGCGTTTCCCATGTTCAGTTGTGAGTGTTGCTGGTGCGAGACTAAAGCCCAACCTGCTCTCGGTTAAGGTTCCCGTGCCGGGCTTCGCGGTGGGGATCGTGATCGGCAGGAACGGGGAGATGATCAAGAAGATTCAGAACGACACCGGCGTTCGGATTCAGTTCAAACCAGGTCAGCATCCTGTTCCTGTTGCATCCAAAGCGCGTGGATCGTTGACTGGGAGGAACAGGTCTTCAAATTCCCTTTTAACCGAATGAATTCTGCCGTTTCTCCAGACGACGGTACCGCACCGGACCGGATCGCCCAGATCATGGGGCCCCCCGATCGAGCGCAGCATGCTGCCAGCATCATTACAGACCTCCTGAGAAGCGTGCAGGCCGGAGGCCCGCCAGGTCCTGGAGGCAGAGGTAGAGGTCGTGGGCACGGGAACTGGAACATGGGCCCGCCCGGAGGCCTGCAGGAGTTTTCTTTCACCGTCCCTACGGTCAAGACCGGCCTCATTATCGGCAAAGGTCAGAACACCGTCCTCAGACCTGTGTAATTGTTCCTGTGTAGAAATGCACTGCTCACAAAAACGAGAGGATATCTCGAAATAAATACAAAGAGTCTCCTACAAGAACTGCTGGATAATCTGATCCTGTCCAGGCCCCGTCACTGTCGGTGTGTTTTGACCCTCTTGGGTGACCATACACCCTACTGAACACATTGTGGGGGCACTCCGGTCCAGTTTAACACGCTCCTGTTGAATTTATCCTCATGAATGAATCACTTACTGCTCAATCACCGTAGTTGAGTTTATTTGACTTTTCGTTTGCTTTTCTGATGATCTTGTTTAATAAAATCAAATCAAATGCCCCCTTTTTGAAAAGCACATCATGTTAATTTCGAAATATCCTTTCATTTTGTGAGCCGTATACTATTAAGGTCCTGGTTCCTAGTTTTTGGGTCACTAATAGAACTCCTCTTGGGATTGGCTCATAAACGTTGTGTTTTAGATTGCGTATGCGCATGTACGTGTTTGTGAAAACACGTTTATAATAATGTAACCCTGCAAAAGCCATTTTGTCATCACATCACCCCAATTCCAGCCTTTTCCTTCCACAGGAGGCGAGACTATTAAAAACATAAGTCAGCAGTCAGGCGCAAGGATAGAGTTGCAGCGGAACCCCCCTCCTAACGCCGACCCCAACATAAAGATGTTCACGGTGCGAGGAAACCCGCAGCAGATCGACTACGCCAGACAGCTGGTCGAGGAGAAAATCGGGGTAAGGGGCAACCTTTTTTTTTCTTACATTTACAGCCAATGTTATGCAGGTTAATCGCAGAGCTGACGCTTCCTGCACATGCGCTCAGGGTCCAGTCAGTCCGATGGGAGGCCCCCATGGCCCGCCAGGACCCCACGGAGGCCCTGCGCCACACGGCCCTCCCGGTCCACCTGGTCCTCCTGCACCCATGGGTCCTTACAACCCCGGACCTTACAACCAGGGACCTCCCGGACCGCAGTAAGAGCATTAACCGTTTCCCTATGCAGCGTTTGAAATGCACAGGAGAGAAAAAGGCTGACGTGGCTTTGGTTTTTCACAGCGGTCCTCCTGGCCCGTACCAACCGCAGGGCTGGGGCAACGGTTACCCCCAGTGGCAGCAAGGCCAGCCCGATCCCAGTAAGTGAAATGTAGTGCAACTTCTCACAGCCGTTTCTGCAGCTTACTGACCGAGGACGGGCTTGAACATGGTATTGTGTGTGTGTGTGTGTGCGGGCGCGTGCACAGATAAAGCGGCGGCAGACGCCAACGCGGCAGCCTGGGCGGCTTATTACGCTCAGTACCAGCAGCAGCCTCAGGCTCCCATGACGCCAACCTCGGCCGCTCCGGGCACGACGCAAACCAACGGGCAAGGTAAGCAGCTCTCCCTTCTCAAGCCAACTTAGAATCTAATTTAGGTCAGAGATCAAGTCCAGACCCACTAGTACTTTGTTTATGTAGCTCATGTCTATGTCTGGCCTTTGGAAATAAGCCAAGACTCAACCTTAGCCCCGGTTAGGCCAAGTGACAGTTCTAAATTAGTGTGCACCATTTTTAACAGGTGACCCGCAGGCTCCAGGTCAGAGCGGACAGGCAGATTACACCAAGGCCTGGGAAGAATATTACAAGAAAATGGGTAAATTTGTAGTTCTAGATTTTCTCCTTTCAAAGCTGAGGCTAAACAGCAATCTGGACTTGAACTGCACACCAACATGCTTTTCTCAGTCGGTTTCTCAGCAGGGCTGTTCTGTCCTCGGGACTCTTCAGTTACATGTGCAAGCACTGTTTAACGAGCAGTACTTAATAAGTGAAAACGAAATAGACTTGCGTTTCAGTTTGCCGTCCGCGTTGCTCTGTGCACAGCACTGTCATTCTTCTCTAAAGGCAGATCAAGCCCGCAACTCTCTGCTCTGCCAGCAGGTGTCATAAGACGGGAGTTCACGCATACAGCTTAGTGTCATTCAGATGTACAGGGCGGGTCAAAAGTCTCAGGCTGCATCGTGGACCTCTCCCAAAAGGTTGCCGAAACCATGGTTGAGGTTTCCTGGTGGGTGGCGGTTCTTGGTGGGTGGCGCCCACAGTCCCGGTTTCTCTGAATTTGGTAATGAGGGCTAACGGTGCTGTGTGAAATTGGTGACTTGTCTGGGTGTCTGTTGCTATGACACAGCAGCTGCGTTCCCTGGATATCAGGGAACCTTCTCATACAATTCTGATCTTTGTTATGCTACATGACCACCCACCTTCCCATATTCAGACATATCAATTTCCCCTTTTTTTCTTAAACAAAAGGGCGTCCTGTGACTTTTGACCCACCCTGTATATTAAGACGTTATATACGTACGCATTATAGAAGCACGTGTGTGTGTAAGTCGGGAGTCGGGAACACATTCGCTCGAAATCTAAATCTGGTTTTGGGCCGATAGTCAGTCGTTTTAAGAGGGCGCCGATATCGTGTTTACGTTTTCGAATGCTCTCTTTGACTGTTGCTTACAACTACAGTCCTCCCGGGGACGGTTAGCACCGGTTCGGTCCCGACCCTGGGCTCTGCTTGTGTGGAGTTTGCAGTCTTTTTCTGCATGGGTTTACTCCGGGTACTCCGGTTTCCTCCCTCAATAGAAAACAAATCATGCATTAGGTTAACTGGTCGCTCAAAATCGGCTCAACGTGAATAGTTATTGATGCTGGCGTGCCGTTAAACCGACCGACGTCGACACAACAGGTTAGGGGTCTGTGGGGGCTTGGCGGTTCATTCCTACGTACAGACCTTTTTTTTATCCTTGTTTTTTTTCTCCCCTTAAACAGGAACAGTTACTGTGTCACTGTCAATGGAAGCTACTTTGTATTTGCGTTACGTTTTCTAGAGCCGATGTAAAGTATACAGGCTCCTCATGTGAAGGTTGTACACAATTACTGCACCTCACTAATTAAGGAGTTTTCACGTTTGCGTAATTAATTTTAGCGTTGAATCGTCCTGGCTGACTGTATAGTCTACCATCGTAATGCTTTAAACGATAATTGTTGGTTTAAATGGGATTATCGGCCCAAGCCAGGCGTCCAAGACACCCTGTAGCGTGAGAGTTGGACACGCAGGTATAGTATCGAGACAAAATGCTGTGGGCTCACGTTATGTTCTGTCCTAAGAGCACACAATTCTTACAAAGGGTCAGTGAATGACTGATTAGACCGTAGAGCGCTTTTCTATCCGGCACGCTACACGCTAATCTGTACACTCTCGAACGCTTCAGGTCAGCAAGGCCAGCAGCCGCAGGACTACACCAAAGCCTGGGAGGAGTACTATAAGAAGCAAGGTAAGAACCGTAGATGGATATATATATATATATATATATATATTTTTTTACTTTTCATGTGGGCCCCATGTTATGCGTTATGGTCCTCTACAGTGGACCTGCTATAAATAAGGGTGCCCTAGAGCAAGTTAGTGGGATTCTGCCCTGCCAATTGAAAGGAATCGTGGCTTGGGTCGTTCCCCCTCTTACAGATGTCGCTGCATCGTGTCGCGAAGTTTTGATCGGATTTGTTAAATAGATACCGGATCATAACGTGCAGTTTGGACGGTGGTGTATCTGGGACCCCTGGTGGGATCTGGGTGCACATACTAAATACTTTAGGAGGTATTGGCGGCTAAGGTACTGGACTGTGGTCCAGAAGGGCCACGGTTCAAATCCCACCTCTGCCAAGCTCCACTGTCTGGTCCTTGAGCAAAAACTTTTAATCCCCAATGCCTTGGACTGTTAGACTGTATGGGCTGTAAGTCGCTCTGGATACGAACATCCGCCACCTGATATAAATGTGATAACAAGAATTAGGGGGTGTATCATTATGGGATACATACTATAGACTCCATGGGAGTGTCGCAGGCTCTGGTCTAATCTTAAATAATCAATGGCTTAGTTATCTTGGAGCAAATCCTGCCTCTGAGATCCATAAACTGTCTGGTGGCCGTATCTCGGCCTTTAATTCCGTGGCGTGGTAAATTCTGGGGTTGCCAGATCCCACCCAAAGTGGCCAAATAAAGCCATTTTTACAACAGGTGGACCTGACTAGTTGATTAGTTGGCTTAAGAAGTCCTGTAACTGGGGGATACATGCTATGAATGAATGAATCCGGACTCACACCACGGACCCAGACTCTGCTGGAGGTGGGACTGGGGACTCGTGGGCTGCAGAACTGTGCTGTTTTGGCACAGCAAACTTTATGGCGATAAATGATACACTGTGGGGGGAAAAAAAAGGGTGGGGGTTGTGCGCGATTAATGCCTACCACTTGTGCACTGTTACATTTTTGTACGTTTGCGTTGCAGGTCAGGCAGCCCCCCAGACGCCCGGGGCGGCCCCCGCTCAGCCTGGAGGCCAGCCAGACTACAGCGCTGCCTGGGCGGAGTATTACCGCCAGCAAGCCGCTTACTACGGCCAGGGTGGATCTCAGCCCATGGGAGCAGCACCACAGGCCCAGCAGGTACGCGCCTCTTAACCTCCGTACAAGCGTGGCGTTGATGTGAATAGAAAGGCGTCGTACTGTTCTCCTACTTAACCGTTCACTTTACAGCCCGAGCAGGGTCCAGAGCAGACGGCAGCACGAACCATAACTCTCCTTTTCCTCCCTACAGGAGTCTTTAGCTCTGTGTTTAGGTTATGGGAGGGGGTGGGGGTGGGGTTAGGAAGTCACTGTTTCTGCTCTTAACATGTTGTGTATTTCTTATGTATTTCTTCTGCACAGGGCCAGTAATGTGAAGCGGACATAACGTAAATCGAAAAAATCCTTTGTTAAATGTTCGGATGCAGACGCCTTGACGAAGATCGTAATTTCCTTGGTTTTTGCGTTTTAAGCTAGATTGCAAACTGGCTTCCGGATATTTCTATTTTTTTTTTTTTGTTTGTTTTGTTTTGTTGTTGTTGATGTTATTTTTTTTTTTGCCCTCTTGTCTTGTATAAAATGAAACGGTCTGTTTTTAGTGCGGTAATATTTACTCATTCCAGCTCCTGTATCTCATGTAGTTTAGAGCTCATGTCTACAAACTCTCTAGTTCTTGTAAATCTCATCAGTTTTACAATGATATGCCTGTTGTGTTTTGCAATAAAACAAAATGAAACCTCCTGTGTTGGTAAGTGGGGGGCGGAAAGAAGGTGGGCGGGGCGGCGAGGAGGGCGACCCTTGTGTCTTTCTTCCTGCGTGAGGGCGGGTGGCCGGGCGGGTCCGTCACGCGTCGGTCCAAATTGACTGAAACGCAAATGTCTTGATGCCTCTTGTTTCTCTCCAACTGTCTATGCAGATTTTCCTGGTCTTGTAGATTTTTCTTGGCACTCGCTACAGTGTTGGTAGAACTGAGCCGTGCGTTTGAGGGACAGTCCTGATCAGCTAGCCTGTAATTGCTCATAATGTCAGACCTCCATCATTCACAGGAAGGTTAGGATGTTTTTGTGCTCTGACCGCAAGCTTTCTGTCAGTATGCTGTTTTTTCCAGGGCAGGCGAGCAGCTCTTTTGACACGTGTACGATAACTATACATGCGTGTAAACCCCCGTTACAGATCTATCAAATGTCCCTCATGCTCATTTGATCTGCACCCGTTTCTATGCCTGTGCCGGCGTCAATGTAAAATGTCTCTGAAAAATGTGAAGGTGGCCTTTTTCTCAGCGTAGGACTGTAGGTTTGTGTTTTAGGGCTGAGGAAGCCAGGCCGTGCCCCACCAGTGAGATGTGATGTAAGTACAAAATAACGGCCCCAGTATTTATTTTTTTATTTTTTTTGCCATGTCATTGCATTCATATTTTGAGTATAAGTGTAGTGCTTAAGGTCAGAATGTTTGAAAACCTTTTTTTTCTTTTGGGGAGGGGGGGGGGGTCTGGTTTTGGGTAAGTATGTCTGGGCTGCAATTTAATCTCGACATGATAAGTAACGTCTCATGTGGGCCTGTGACTTTACCTTACCCTGTTCTAGAATTCGACTATTAAGTAGACATGCACCGAAATTCCGGCTGAACGCAGAAAAACACGGCGTCGCGCCTAAACGAAAAAGCGTAGACGCATCCCAAAGGGCGTCTGTGTTTAGATTCAGGCAAGTTTCGGGAGGGGAGGGAGAACGTTCCTGTGACGACGAGCCCTAAATAAGGATCAGTGCATGTTTTAGGTAGAAAGTAAATGGCGCTCTAATTGGTCTACGCCCACCGCCGTATCGGAGGCAGGGTTTTCGGAAATGTGGGTCGACTGGGCTGGGACGGGACCGGCTCGGGGCCGCGTGCAAGTTTGGGTAGCTCGTTCATTTTCAGCACAAAGTTTAAAAATCGGCAGGTCACGCTTCGGCTTCGGGTTCGCTCGGGTCGCTTGAAAGGGCCGAATAACGGCCCCGTCTTCAAATCGTGGCTGCGTTTCGGTGCATGGCTACTCTTTAAGTTTTGCCACCATTTCCACTGTCCCTAAATGATGCGACAGCCGGTTTGAAATTGCAAGCGAGTCTTTACGATGGGGTTAAAGCCGAACCTATAACTGTTCCACTTGATGCCTCTGTGTTAGTGCTGTACCATAATTGCATTTTTTTGTGTGAACAATTTAAGGCTGTCCTAGTTGCATTGTTGTTGTTCTTAAGAAACAAAAAGTCCAAACGATGTTGCTTAGTGGCACGGTGCAATGTCTGATTTTGCAGTGTCGTCCCACACCTTAGGTTCTGCTGCAATAACACAGGTAAGCTTAACCTAAGAAACCAAAGTGTTTGACCTGTGAACCAGTCTTGATGTGTTTCTCCCCCCCCCTTCTTGCTGAATCTCACTTTGTACTGCCTTATCGTTAAGAATGTACATGTAGAGAATTGAGTCATATGATGTCATGTTATCTGAATTAACTGCATGCCCTTTGACTGGCATGTCAATGTGAGAGATGTCTGCACACAAAATGCAGTTCCGATCGATTTCCAATGTGTTTTAGCCGACTCTTGTACAATCAATGCACATACTTGCCGGTAATCGTAGGGCAATCGATGGCACAATGCTGCATGCAGTTGGATTTTCACTAGGGTTGACTCAAGGCAATTGTTCTGAAGTGAATATGTATGCTGACATGTGATTGGTTGAAACCCTGTCTTACTGTGGGGCTAATCCAAAATGCTGCCTTCATTCTCGCTCACAGTGTTGAAGACGCCGCAGGCGTAGGTCGTAGAATCAGGTCCTCAGCTAGGGTTGTCCCTAAGGAGGAGTGTATCCCTCTGCTGAACATAGACCGTTCGAGGGCTCCAGTTATAAGGTAAATGAAGTATGACATCACGAGGAATCTGTGATTGCAAACTGAACATGTCTTGCTTAGGGCAAATGTTGATTACAGAAATGGCTTGTTATGAAATTGCTCTGATTTCGTACATCATGCTTGTTGCATTTTTTCATTTTAAAGTCAGGGACTCGATGTTTATCCATGCCAGACAGCTGAATCATGACCAGGAACGTCTTAACGTATTTTATTTTATTTTTTGTCAATGCGTAACAAACTTGGCAGTTGTATAACCGGAGAGTGTGTGAATTTGTTGTGCATTGCTGCATATGTTGCGGTGTTGCGTGCAAACGTGCTCTTTCCTTCTGAGCAAACAACAGAATTCGGTGCGGGGGTAGAAAAGAAGACATAATCGGAGGCTATCTGAGAAATGTGGAGCTTGCCTTTCGAGGTAAACACAAATGGTTTCATGTACAGTTAGATTTCTGAATTGTATCCGTTTGTTCCTCTGCTGAGAATTGTTGCTTCTGATTTAAGTACTATTGAAAATGTCAGTTAATAAACTTGTTATTGGTTGGACATCTGGCGTGTAGCGCGTCTGTCGTCTCTTGCCTTGCACAGTGTGCGCGACGCTGTGTAAACATCTACGTTGTTTATCATTTATAGTGTTCTTTTTATATGTAATATCAATATATTACAGTCGAATCCGGTTAACTGGACCACCGGTTAATGGGAGCAGCCGCTTATTCGGACCGAATCCTAAAGTACAGAAA
>JAUZST010095712.1:0-18970 GCA_034779995.1 Parotocinclus haroldoi
GAGATTTGGGACGGGATCTGTGTTGTCATCGCTGCGCAAAACACCAAAACCGAAGAGCTTCGTCTAAACGGATGTTGGTTGAAAATGGCGACTTCCTTAGGCTCAAACACATACAATAGACAGAACTGGGAAGATTCGGTGAGTATATTAACACACATGTCGCTATGTTGGTAGTATATTAGCTCCCCTATGTGTTATGTTTGTATTTTAGTTGAACTCTGCTTTGGATAAGCGTGTAGGACGGATGGGTGTGTAGAGCTAACTGTGCTAGGCAATGTGCTGCTAACGTTAGCTCATTTAGAAAACAAAGCCCTAACGTTAAACACCGCAGCAGCTTCGGCGTTTTAATTAAGTCCCGTGCGCTTTTATGTAGTTTCTTTTTTGTCGTAGCTTTTTAAGGGTTGGTGAGCAAAATGAAGGAACTTGTGTGCATTTGCTAGAATGTGAACTATGCTAGCTCCGGAGTCTGTTAGCGCGAGTGAGCGAGATGGAAAAATATAAAATCCTGATTGTTGACGATCTTTAAACATAAACCTTATATATTCCGTGATGTGCAGTACCTAGATCATGTATGTCCTGATCTCTCTTTAGCTCTAGAACCGAATTCTTATTAAGTAGAAATACTTTATTATGCGTTCACTGGCCACTTTGTTATTTAACTGCTGTTACCTGGACCTACTTTTGCTTCAGACCTGTCGCACGTGTTCATGTCACAGATTCAATAAAATGCGAAGAGATTTTGTTCATAGTGACGCGCTAATATCACACAATTGCTGCATATTTGTTGTCTGATCATCCATGATTATTCCAGTATTCTTTAATATAGTTTTGGAGAGCATGGGTCAATTGGAGCCTCAATTGCCAGTGCATGGCTGGCAGTGGCACTCTTGTAGCCCATCTGCTTCAAGATTTGACATGGTGTGTGTCAGAGATGCTCTTCTGCACACTTTGATTGCAGTGAGTGATTATTTACGCGATTCATCGTCTTCTGCTTAATCCACACGGGGTAGCTGGCCAGCCGGTGCCAACCCGGGAACTTGATCATGCACACAGTCGCATACTAAGGGCCACTTTAGAGACACCAGTTAACATGATAACATGCATGTCTTTGGACAGTGGGAGGAAACCGGAGTACCTGGAGCAAACCCACACAGACACGAGAAGGTCATGCAGACTCCACACAAACCCAGGCCGCTCTACTCTGGGTTTGAACCCAGGACCTTCTTGCTGTGATACCCATCGAGCCACCCTTGTTTGCCTTTCTGATAGCTTAAATCAGTTCACCCATTCTCCTCTGGTGTTAATAAGGCCAGAGAAATACTGCTCTTTGGGTATTTTCTCCTTTTCAGACCACTCTGTACACTCTAGAGATTGCAGACCAGCAGTTTCTGAAATACTCAGTCGAGCCTTTCTGTTGCTCAGTTTGAGCTCCAGCGGGTCTGCTTGACTGTGTCTATATACATAAATGTATTGACTTGCTGCTATTTAATTGGTTGAGTAGATGTTTGGGGTAACCATCAGTTGAACAGCTGTACCTATTAAAGTGGAATGAGTGTGGTGTTTACATTTACAGCTTTAACATTCTCTTATCTAGAGCAAGTTGTGCTTTGTATTTTTGTTAGTAGATATTCTCTCAGGGTTCATAATAAGCTACGTTGTAAGAACATCATCCTGCTTAAACCCTTTTGGGAGTTGCAAGTCAAACCACAACCATAGACAGGAACAGACACGCAGTGGAAGTTCATTCCCACACCAGGGTGCCAGTACGGAGGAGAGTCTTTAAGCGTCCTATTGATTTTGGTGAAGATGGGTTGCATTGGCTACAAGCTGATGGCTCAAACCATTTCAGGAGATGGCTCAAGATGGCATGTAGTTACTTATTAAGCAAGTGGAAATGCATCTGTCTCTTTAAAACACATCTGACTGCCAAAATCCAAGCCATCCATGCTGTTTTTTTCTGCGTGGCCACAGAAACAGTAACAGTTGATACGGAGATGGTTAGCAGAAGAAACTAAAAAATGGAGAGAAAACACTACAAAATGTAGGTCTTTTTGATTTTTATCACAGTTTGGAATAATGTTTGTCCCATAAAGAGCAACCATGCGAATATGTGTCAGACATGTCCGGCCTAAATCCGATCCAGGGCAATGGATCAGTGCATCGTTAGTCAGAAGAACAACTTTTAGCTCTGCTGAGCAAATGTTAGTTTGAAATCTGTCGTAGACAGCTACAGAGTGCCAAGGAACGTAACAAAGCAGTTTTTCTGTGATTCACCTAGTAGGTTTGTCTCCAAAGACCCACGTTATTTCACCAACATAAACATAGCACAACCAAGAAAGCCATCTATTAAATTTAGAAAATGGACTAGCCTTTGTCTGCTGATTCCAATCATAGTATCAGGATATCTGTAGTTCATATATTGTGGCCACTTTATTAGTTGCACCTTGTTTCTGTACTCATTTTCTATCAAATAGTTTTATGTCTGCTGGTAGTTCTGCAATTGTAGTTTCTCTACATAATTTGTCAGTCCCCTTTTAGTTAATGGTCAGGACATACACAGGCCAGGGGATGCGAATCATTCTGAGCACTGATGTGGTGGTGGTAGTGGTAGTGGTGGTGTGTAGGTTAGTGTGTGTTGCACTGGTATGACTGAATCAGATGCCGTAATGCTGCTGCTGTTTTTCAACGCTTTGGTGTCACTTTTTGACTGAAACTATCCCACCTACCAAAAACGTGCAGCGAGCAGCAATCCTGTAGGCAGTGTCCAGTGAGCGCTGATGAAGGAATAGAGGATGACTAACACAAACTGTATAACAGATGAGTTGCTGTCTCTGACAAAGTGGAGCAATTTGGTAGGTGTGTCTGATTGAGTGTTCAATGATAGAAAACAGCGTTCTAAAATTCCAGCAGCACTGCTGCACCTGATCCAATTCTACCAGCAAAACAAGTACTGCCACATATGCAGTGCTGAAATTGAGCTACCAGCCAAATAGTATCTGATCTGTGGGGGTCCTGACCCATAGAGAACAGAGTAAGGGGAACCAAGAAAGTATGTAGAGAAACAGTTGGTTATTGTGGAACTGATTAAATGGACAATTGGTGTAGAAACAGGGGCATAATATTCACAAGGGCATAATATTTAATGCTTCAAGTATCTCTTTTTATTCTTACTGTTTTTATTTTGAGTTTAATTATAATTTTGGTTTGCATAAAGGTATGTTGGTTTCATCCCCGACAGAATTAATACAACATGTTTCAACAAACACAATCTGAAATTAAGACTAAAACTGTATGTAGCACAGTGATTTTGAGAGCTTTGATAGATTAAGATTTTGATTGAAAAACAAAAAACAGTCACGGGGAAGAATGTGTTAGTGGAGATTCAGGTATGAACTAGCAACTAATGAATAATCATATCGTTTTGGAGGAAGTGAGCCTTGCTGATTCATTATTGTATTTTAATGAATACAGAGCCAGGGTTCTGCAATAATATTCATGTTTTTGTGAGTGTCTTGGCCAAGATTTATGAACCTTTATTGCTTCTTTCTTTGCCTGAACAGGACTTTCCTATTCTCTGTCAAACATGCTTGGGGGAGAATCCATACATTCGAATGGTGAGTTCAGTCTTAATGTACTGGGATGAGTTCTGGCGCTACTGTCTGTAAAACATCAGTAAATATTCGAGAGACTTTATTTGTGCTTTTAATCTTGCATTATTTCTGAGGGTTTTTCTGAGTTGTTCATATAATTACTAGCAAAATCAGTGACACAAGTCTGATCAGATTTTAGCATGGTTATTTATATGAAAAAGATGCTGGAAGTGACTATATCACACCCCTCTTTTTAAACGGAACCACTTTATCCAAAATGTCACCCTCCAAGTACATGCACTGTGATGACAACATGATTTGGTAGTGCTGGCTGTTGGATTTGGTCCAGTAAGGTTCATCCTGGGCAATAGAGAATGGATTCAACTTCTCAAAAAAAAACTGCACACATTTCTGTTCCCAAAGAACGCTACACTCAGAGCCAGAACTGTTCACAGGCTCAAACCCCATCTAATTAGTAGATAAACCTGTATCAATTGTAAATCACTTTGGATTAGGGCGTCTGCTAAATCACATAAATGTAAAACAAAATTCCTAAGGCACACCCTTGATAATAGCCTGTTTTTTTTATTCCTCATTTGAAAGCCATGAAAACGAAATGCCTGAAATCATTAGACATCATAAAACTCCTACCAAGCACTAAGTGGGCTGCGTGTTACAATCTCCGTTTAAAATTTTATGGAACTGGTAAGATCTCATCTCGACTACGGTAGCATGATCTATGTAGCATATTGAAAATCCTATATCAATTCACCATCTTGGCTGCCACATAGTTCTAATGGCTTTTAGAAACTGTACAGCCTTTAGACAGAAGGGAATGAGCTGCCCCTTGAAGTCAGACATCTGTAACAAGCACATAAATACGCAAAATGTCATCTAAAGTTAAACGCAGCGTACCCACCAGTCGTACCCAAATGTTTTAGCCACATTTATGCACTCAACCCCTACTAATTACATAACAAGCTACATGAAGTTGAACCACTAATAAGCAACTGCACCTTGCAAACCAGCAATAGGTAAAACCAAAGCACCGCCGCACCCGACAGTAAAACACGTTCTAATAGAATATTCAGCGCTGACCACTACAGGATACAAATTAGTCAATGTAACCAATATAAAACAGGTATTAACAAACAATTTACCATGGGAAATTCTAAACATTTCTTGTAACATACTTAAATTATATACTTGCAAGATACAGACTAAGATGTAACTTTCATCCTCGTGATGGTTACTGAATTGTGCTGATTTGAACCCCTGTTCCTTTCATTAAACCCTCTACATCAGGAACAAAAGCTCCAACCTCCACTGAACCCCTGCCAATATACAGTAGCTGTCTCAACCCTTATATAATAACATTACCATTATATTATAAATAACACACATGGTCACAGAATGCCATCAATGCACAAGAATTAGAGACTGAGAAGTCCCAGAAACATACCAGAAAACGTAAGTTTTAAAATAGGAATCATAGCCAAACTATGAGAAACCCCTGAACAACAAGTCTTGTTCAGAGGATATTAATTGGTGCTTACTAATGGCATCAGTTGAAAAAAAACTGGAAGGAAATGTAATTGCTGCCAGTGCAGGTGATTTATTAAGTTTGTCATAATTTTCATGTTCTGCATTGGTTAGTTTGCAGTCTAGAAACAAGTTATCTTCTAACCGAATAGTTTACAGATTTCTGCCTTTTGAGCGTCATCTTTGTTTGCAAAGCCAAACCACCTCAATGAGAGTGAGAATGAATTTCTCCATGAGAGCGCAAATCAATTCTATGTAGAGTACAAGGCTGATTGTGGCTGTGTTTTGTCTAAAGTTTGTTCACTAGTCCTTAACTTCAGTCCTGTGCCTTTAGGTAAAACACTAGCTTGGTTAGTGCACGTTGCAAGCACTCACTCAATGTGCATGAGCAGTAGTCGATTTGACCTGGACATATGATACAGTGAACTCCTAAAGCATAATGTTAGCTGAATAATGCCAGCTCGGCCACCGTTAAAGTAACAGTTAAGATTTTTAACGTAGACCACGCATATCTCACTCCTCTACCTCACATGAACTGTGATTGCAGATTGCTTACCTGGTTTCCCTGGAGATTGTGAGAGGAGTCCACATGGCTGACATTTACAGAGCAAAGTTTTGAATTGCTTCAGTTTTGAGGCATGATATTACAGCTGTTTAACTGAACTACTGAGGGCTCCTTTTCCATCATTACAGATTCCATCCTACAATTTCTCATGCTCCCAATGGCTGTTATTTTTTTCCCTGTTAAACATCCTAAATGCTCACCCCAAATCAGTCAAGCTAAATAATGACCATGTGACAGTAAAGATCATTATAGTTTGGCATGATTCTAATGAACTCTTTATTTCCTTGGTCATTTTGTAGTACAGTGGTGAAACAGCTTTCTCTGCCATCGTTTCCGTAAAATTGATCAGTGTAATTATAGACTTACCACCTACACGATCAATACTCCTTTTTCTTACAAGATCAATTTTTCCTGCTCGGTTCATTTCCTTTTCATGTATAATGCACTCTAGTAGGAGCCCTTTGCGTGCAGAAAATAATGGACTAGCAGGGAGGGCCGCCTTCGTCCAAAGTTGTAACACTGCCAGATAATTTTGTTATGCTTAGTTGCTGAGTGCAGGTCAGATCCAGAGTTGTTTAGAGTAATTGTGTTTTGTGGTTGTTATCACAGTGTAAATACAATGAGGTTCAGTTAAATTGATTACAAGCGCTTGTAAAATGTATGTACATGGACATGCACTGTTTGAAGTTTGCTGCTTTAGTTTTGTGCAAACTGGATCCTTGAATATGCAGTCTTGCCTCTAAAGGAATAGGTTCAGTTTTCTGTGGATGTAGTTTTTTCATTGTAAACTTTTCAAACCTGTCCAGTCAAATTCAAACTACACTCACTGACCGCTTCATTAGCCACACCTTACCCCAACTTTTTAAAAGAACTGTGGTAGTTCTTCATCTGCTCTGTAGTTTTCCTGTATATGTGGGCACGTGTTTAGACTTTGCGACACACACAAAGGCAAACTTAAACTATTGCCACTCCTCTTTCTGACCAACAATGTTCTTTTTTGATATAGACCAAAGAGAAATATGGCAAAGAGTGCAAGGTAAGCCTGTAAACTGCAGATTGCTGTCTTGCATTTTGAAAACAAAGCAATTGAGATTACATAGAATACAATAGATACATACAGTGTTGTAAATCAAAGTGTTTTTTGCTAGATCTGTGCTCGTCCCTTTACTGTGTTCCGCTGGTGTCCTGGGGTCAGGATGCGTTTTAAGAAGACTGAGGTGTGCCAGACCTGCAGCAAGATGAAGAATGTCTGTCAGACCTGCTTGTTGGATCTGGAGTATGGTAAGAAACAAACCCCAGTTGGATCACACTCAATGACATTACCCTTGCTCATTCATCATCCATTTACACCAGCATTTGATAAGATCACTTTGTTTCTATCCAACATAGGTTTACCCATTCAGGTCAGAGATACAGGGCTGACCATCAAGGATGATATGCCCAGATCAGACGTCAACAAGGAATACTACACTCAGAACATGGAGAGAGAGGTGAGAAAGAAATACAGCTCTTGGTTAGGGTTGGGTATCAAAACCCGGTTCAGAAATTCCAAGAAAAGGGTACACGGTTGACACATTTGGGTACACTTTGATTCTAGTAATCTGTTCCTACTAATGCCATATGTTGTAAAAACACAATTAGTTTATCTGCAATTATTGCAAAAAGGTAGTATCTACACTGCTCTCAAAAATTAAGGGATTAAAAAGTATCATATATTTGATAGGAATAAACCGATACTAACCCTTTTCAGTCTTTCTTTTTGACTTTAAAATGAAATTAGTTATTTAGCATTGTATTTTAAAGTCAAATTAACCATACACCAAAACAGAATAATCACTGTTGAAAAGTTACAGAAAAAAGTTAGCGATCACCAAGGATCATAAACTACAATAAAATGCATCCTCAATGCCAACAGATAATTTAGAATTAAAGTTTGTATTATATTTAAGCCTTTTCAGTGTAAGATTAAGCTAAATCTCCGAAAGTGGAATTTCTTTACTCATCTTTCTTTGCTTGTTTACCAAGGATGCCAATTAATGTAGGGGCATTTTTAACAGTGATTTTTTTTTATTTTTTATTTTTAATTAATTAATTTATTTATTTTTTGCCAAACTTGAAAATGTGTTCTTTCTCTTGAACGAACATTTAAAATATGCACAAAGAGAATTGCAAGTGTTATTACAGATGATGCATATTTAAGTGTGATTTTCACGTGCTTTACATTATTCTAATTATTCTAAACCAGAAGCGAGTCTTGAGTGCATAGCTAATGACGCTAACTACTGACACTAATTCTCACATGCTTAATTAAATTCATTGTTTTACATCCATTTCGAGTTAATTTATTCGACCAATTTTTAAAATGTCATTCGTGTCCCATTGCCAGATTGCGAACTCTGATGGCACCCGCCCTGTTGGCGCTTTGGGGAAGGCTCCTGGGTCCAGTGATATGCTGCTGAAGCTTGCTCGTACCACACCCTATTACAAAAGAAACAGACCTCACATCTGCTCTTTCTGGGTAAAAGGAGAATGCCGGAGAGGAGAGGAGTGTCCTTACAGGTCAGTGCTGTTATTGTTTAACGTTATTTTTAGATTAGTAGCTCAAACTGGACTCCTGTATTTATAATCCTAAAAGAATGTTTTTGTTCAATTTGTGAAAGAACAATTTATTATAGGCACTTGTGCAGACACATTTTGTTCTCTTGTGCATAACAGTAATGAGTAAGTTACATTTTTTACATGTTGTAACAATGGCTGTAATACCCTAGACACGAGAAACCCACAGATCCAGATGACCCCCTGGCTGATCAGAACATTAAGGACCGCTACTATGGTATTAATGACCCCGTAGCTGATAAGCTCCTGAAGCGAGCCTCCGCAATGCCTAGATTAGATCCACCCGAGGACAAGTCCATTACCACACTTTATGTGGGGGGACTCGGAGATACTATTACAGATTCAGAGCTTAGGTAAGTGCACTTAAAATCATTTCTGAACGTAGTAATGCCATGACGATGTTCTTGTCTAATACAATTTTTAAAACGGGGTTTGTGAAATGATGCATGAAACATGGTTCATGCAAAGGGTTTGTAGTGGCTTAACGAGTAATACCAACTGCATTAGTCCATCAGATTTCAAAAATGCTAGGAAGTCTTTTGAACCCTGTTAGTAGTAGACCACTCGACTCACCATTTGTGCTGTTACTCTGAAACTGGTGTTATGAATACTTCTTTTTCGTTTCAGGAGCCATTTTTACCAGTTTGGGGAGATTCGCACAATTACTGTAGTGCAGAGACAGCAGTGTGCCTTCATCCAGTTTGCTACGCGCCAAGCTGCTGAGACGGCTGCAGAAAAGTCCTTCAACAAACTCATCATTCACGGCCATCGTCTCAATGTGAAATGGGGAAGGTTAGTTAAGCTTAGTGGAGAATTTTGCAGACAGTCAGTTTGGGATAATTTAAAGCTTTTCAGATGTTAGTTAAGTAAGAGTATTTTCAATAAGATGCAGTACTGTATTAAACATCCTGTTCTGTTCGAGAAAATGCTCCATCCTTAGTTTGCCATTAAATTTAACCAGGTCCCTCAAACCTTAGAACCAAGTATTTGACATTAGTTTCAGTTTCATAACTCTAGATTGAGTCAGTCATTGAGTTTCAGCAATTGTATAATGCCCATATATAACATATCTGTTCTGACCCCAAACTTTCAAACTGGGATACGTTGCTCTGTAAAACTCTTTTCCACTGATCTTCATGTTACCCCTCCAAAAAAAGTGTTTTCTTGGCTGCTACATTTCCAAAAGACAATTTATTGTCAAGCTGCTTTGGACTGCAGAGGGTTGAAGTCGCACTAAATACATGGCACTATAGCCTATAGAAGCTATGTTTACAGTTATTTTTGCTGCATTCATATTTTGTGGTGGTTTTTTAATAATGTAACTGAGAAATAATGATATATGGTTATTATATCCTTGCTAAATTAATGGTAAATTAATGTAATCTAAATCTAATGGTGGCCTTAGACTTTTGGACATTACTGATTGTTGAATAATCTTTCCTGTGGTTAAATGTTAAAGGAGCTATTTATATATTTTAACAGCTGCATGCTGTTTTGTGTGACCCAGGTCTCAGGCAGCACGAGGAAAGGAGGAAGGCAAGGAAGGTGTGACTGAGAGTGGAATCAGGCTGGAGCCAGTACCAGGTCTCCCAGGAGGTAGGATGTGTGAAATCACTTAGACTCAAACTGTGAAAACTTAATACAGACGGATCGCTTGTCTTGTTCTTAAAGGCTTGGTTTCTTGCTGGTTTTCATTCGGACAAACAGCAGCAACACCTAATACAATTTGTCAGTCACTTGAATTCTGATACAAAACTGGAGCCACAAGACAAAACTGGATGCAAGGAGGAGACCAGTTGAACTATTTGGGGGATATATCAAGTTTTTTTTATGATATATCGATATATTTTCATACGAGATGTGATGAGACCATGTCGTTTAGATCGATATAGTTTGCTTTGCGTTCATATTATACTCCTAGAACTTCCAGTTTGTCAATTTTCCCCTCCCTCCCTGTCTCTCGCACCACTTTACCCTAGCTATGTCTCTTTGATTCAGAAGAAGAGCTGGAGCTGTAAAAGGAAAAACAGTCATTTGGTTGTTACAGTATTTTAAATTAAGTGTCAGATGAGCAGCAGAAAATGTATTCTGTAGAGAATTGTGTTAAACGGGTTAGAAACAGGTTTGCTCACAATGAAGCTCTTCTACCATTTACAACCATGCTACAACGTGCAATCTGAAGTGCGCTGACTGTTCGCTGCCACCCAGACCGTGAATTCTTTGTAGCCTCCTTCTGTGAAACGCACAGCGTTCTCATACAGCCATGCTGGGACTTGTGAAAGAAAACAAGAGAAGTGGAGCAGCATTTCTAAAGCTGACCTATCTGTAGACCTTTTCTCTATCCCATCTGTGGAACAAGACTGTTTCATACAGCTGCTAAAAACTCTTGCCCCAAGATACCGGTTTCTTAGACAAACCTGCAAGTGTACTGTCTAGAATGTGTACTGAAGAGAGTGAGCCTCGTCACCTGGGTGACATCGGGACTGATATTGTTAAGGCAGTGCTTTGTCACATACTCTATTTGGCCATTGGTAAATGTAATATTGAATTTTAAAACAATCATGACTAGTATAATGCTCAGTAAAAACCATGTACAGGGCTAATATGCCACTGACCCAGAAGTTAATCTATTTGAAACATTTCAAATAGTGTGTCGGTCTGTTAGACTTTGAGGTGGGTAGTAGATGAGCTCTATCTAATTTTTGCCCAGATCTATTTCATAAGTATGAATGTAGTGATGATGTTTGCTGTGATGACAATATTAAAGCACATGGGGAAGTTTATTGGGGAAAACTGTACAATTGTGAGGAGGCTTTATTACTGTGTTGGTCTGCCTCTAGCCTGGATACAATATGTGATACAGTTGGGCATGGAGGCATATACTAGTCAAGTTGACTAGTATACTGTAGTCCTACATTTTGTCCACTGAAAAGGTTTGATGGAAACAGCACTCTTTTTGATTGAGCAATAGTTAATGTTAGGCTTGGCCAGAGAACAGCAAATGATGCAGAAAGATTGGAGAACATGGACTTGAACTCTACACTTTGAAAGCTTGGGTGGTGTTTAATAATGTTTTTAATTGAGGGTGCGAGGACGACTAAAGCAATAAGGCCAGCATGCAGAGATGCTCAGACGTGTGAGTGCATTTTCATCATACATGTAAGCAGTTTTCTCTCCCTCGCTTGGCACTCCCTGCATCTCACTCATAACTCAAGTTTATTTGATGCTATTTCAGTAAATCAAAACCCTAATGGTTAATCTGCAAGTTCATCAAAGCTGCTGAATCTACACATTCTGGGTGTGCAACAATCGATCAGCTACTGCAGGCTTGTTTGAGAGGCACCGATCATAGAAGTGAAGCCGAGCCTCTTACTCCGGAGTCATTGTCTCAAAATGGTACTGATCATGAGCCGTTATGCCTGCATGCATGCTGGGCGTAGAAGAGAGAAGAGACACTGCTCAGTGCTCAGAAAACAGAAGTATATGCTTGTAGGGTTTTGGCCTGAAAAAATACATTAATAAGAAATAATGCCAACTGCTGTCCTGTGGGAGCAAGAGCAGATGCGTTCAGGTTGCTCAGCAGTAGATGGACAGCAAAAAATCTCCAGTATTGAAAGGTATAGTTTTATAGGGGGGTAGGGGATGTCACCTTGAATATTTAGAGCGTGGTAAAATGTCACCCCAGAAAAATTCTGTTCCCACATCCTTGTGATTTAGTTTTTTGGCAGTGCGATGTTTTCTCGTGGCTGTTGTTATTGTTTCTAAAGATGTACGATTACGCCTATGTACTTTAGAGGGAAGAAGGCAGAGTTGCTCTTTTTTTCCCCTGACTATTCCCCAACACTCCCCCGCCCATTACGGACAGCTGTTGCCGTGTTAAGTTATCGACGTTATTTTCATATATTGTGTTGGCTGATTGCTGTAGATTTTGGCCATTGTTGGAAAAAAGTTTGGGTAGGTGTTTTAAGGTCATTTGTGTTACCCAGCATGTAATAGCTTGTCTTTCTTAAATATACTGCTCACTAATTGGGTGATGCTTCAAAGTGAAATATCCCCATATTTACACATGATTTTCATAAAATGTGGTAATGAACACCGTTACAACATATAATGCAGAAGGTACTTTTATTGTCAGAGACGTCAAGATGGTGCTAAGATTAAACTGCAGTGATGCAGTTTTGAACAATGTATATGTTCTAGTGGTTGAGGGTCTGTAGTAGCCTAGGGATTAAGGACTCTGGACCTGATGGTTCTTGGTTTAAATCCCACCTCTGCCAAGCTGCCACAGTTGGGTCCTTATGCATGACCCTTAACCCACCTTTGCTTGATTTGTAAGTCGATCTGGATAAGTGCCTCTGCTAAATGCTGTAATTGTAAATGTCCACATCTTCATCTTACTTTTTGTTGAACCCTTTCCCTAACACCAACTTTTACCCTTACCCCATATCCTGTATTCTAACCCCACATCCCATAACTTCTCTTCTGGTGGCCTGGTGAAGCTCTTATTGGTGTTAAGTCAGATCTAATTTTATCTGGGCAGGAGCTGCAAGACTGAACAGTGAACACTGGTGGCTGTTTGGTCTACTACTTTGCCTACTTCTTCTTTTTATTGAACCTTTTCCCTAACCCTAACCGGCCTTGTGTCCCAAAAGGGTCGTAGATGATCAAGTTAGTTCCCTAACCCTGACCGTTACCCACCTAATCCCAAACCTAACCTGTTTCTTTAGATTGGCATATGTCTTATCCCCTTTGGTGTACATTGGGCATACTGGTAAAGGCCATCATTATTGATCTTCTAAGCACAGGATGTTGCAGAATAGCAGAGAAGTGAAAAACGATTGAACAGAGGTGGATTAAAAATAAGCAATAAACATTACAGTTGCTGTTTCAGTGATTTCTTTTTATTTATTTATTTATTTTTCTTCCCCCCCCCACTCAAAACATCATAGCGCCCCCTCTGTCCCACACTGACCTGCTCCATTATAAGATATGTAATCTAGTCTTTGTTCTGGATCCCTGTGGAGCCTTCAGCTTGGAAATGGTAAGGATGGATTGTTTCTGCAGGTGAGATGTGTAATCTTGGTGAAAAATTCCTCCTCTGACTGAAGCTGTTCTATAGCCTCGGTGCAGAAAGCGGTCTTAGCTGAACTCCTAAAATCTTTAGAGCCAGAGAAATTGTGCTCCTCTGAAGCATTTGAGCAGTGAAGTTCACGCCCCTGCCTTGGGCTCTCTCCACGCTGAGTCTCAGAGGTAGTCCCCACTTCTCATCTTTTCATGGGGTTTGCCTTTCCTCACCTGGTCTCGAGGCTGAGAAGTACACCAGTTACCCTATCCTAAGCACTCCCATCCAGACATTGTGGAACAACTAAGCATTGTTTAGGGTCAGGCCCTGAAAACCTTGTTGGTGCAGAAGTTTCTGGACAAGTTTCCGCTTCCTCTTAGGCATCTGCACTACCTGCGTTAGGCAAATCTACTCGGTTTGCCATTCCATTTACACTGGTTCACTCCCTGCTGAATTACCATCCATGTGTGAAAGATAAAGTTTATGCAAAGTTTGTTTGCTTTTAAGCAATTCTTCATCCATCATACTTAGCTGTATGTAGAGTAATTTAAACCATATGGCTCAGTGAAGAGCAAGTGCAAAATGACAAACTGAACTGAGGGACTCCTACTTCTAGGGTTCCACTGATTGTAATCGGAGCAGGTGAAGACTACACTAAACATTTAATCTTTTTAACTGAAAGGGAGTTTATTTTTATCCTTAATTTCATTTGATTTTTTTTTGCAGACATAAAGCTGCTTCAGATTATAGTGTTGTCTGGAGTTTGTCGTCCCCTTGTGGAATGTGGGGGAGGTGTCTTCCCTGGCCCAAATAAATCCTGCTCCCACATCCATGTGGTTTCACTTTTTAATAGTGTATGGTGTGAAATGTTACTTTTATATGACTACGGTTGTGTATTATGAAAGGAGGACGGCAGCGCACCCTAAGAGATAATGGAAGAGAATTCTGACAGAAAAGTAAACAAAACAAACTGAACTGAAAGAAGAGGCCCAGTCCTATCACGACGTCTCCTGTACCTGTGCAGCACATGGCCAATGGCAGCTCACACAGATGTGTGGGAGTATAGTTTTGTAAATTTCAATGCATTAATTAGCACGTATGTAGCATTGTTATTAAATTAAATAAACATTGTTTGGTATACCCTGTACACAGAGTAAACGAGAAGCAATAAGGACTGAGACCCTCTGAAAGCAGGCAGCATGTAAATATGACACGATAACGTTACATATGTGCAAATTAGTGCATTACATAACCTAATGTGCAACCAAAGCTGAGATAACCTTGGGCACTGCCTGAATTAATCGAGAAACCTAGAGTCACTGTTCACGTAAGGTACCTTAGTAGGTTCAGTTAATTGTCTTTTGAATACAAAAGAGCAAATAAACAAAGCAATTTTTTGGTTTCAGCTTGGTATGTTTAAAAATGTAGGATTTGGCCCTGTTTTAGTTAATTGGTACCAATATTCTCTCAATATTATCTCTCTCTCTCTCTCTCTCTCTCTCTCTCTCTCTCTCTCTCTCTCTCTCTCTCTCATTCTTATATATTCTCATATATTCTCATGTATAGTGTATGTATACACTCACAGAATTTGCCAGATTGGTGACATGATGGTTAGGGCTGTCCCCTCACATTTCCAGAGGACTGTGTGCATGTTTTTTTTCCCCAGGTCTGAGTTGCTTTCCTTCCACATTCCAAAGACAAGTTCGGTCACTGGTGTTTCTAAAGTAACCCAGTGTGAGTGTTTGGATGGGTGTATGTGCCCTGCAATGGACTGGCTGCCTGTCTAGTGATGGGTCATGCTTTATACCTTGTACTGTTGGTTGAGATCCAGCTCCTTGTGAGAGAGTATTCCGTTTGAGTTGCTGGCCATTTAGAAGATCCTAAATGCTTACCCAGAGTGACTTGCACATAATTACAGTTATCACCACTGTGTATGTCTGTATAGCAAAGACTGCATATTTAACTGTGTAATTAACCATATACAGTACATTTAATTGTAAATAACTATGAATTTTATTGAATTATGGCTGCATTTAATAATATTTAAAAATAGATTCTACCATAGTACTAATTTAGTATTTAAGCTTTATCCACTATATATGTAGTACTTTACATTGTATGCTTTATAGTATTTATAGTAAGTTTGTTTTTACAGCATTGCCTCCACCACCTGTCTCCGACGATGGAACGTCAGCCAACTATTTTAATTTGCCACCTAGCAGTGGTCCAGCAGTAATGAATTTAGGACTCCCACCTCCTCCTGGAGTAGCCATGCCTCCTCCACCAGGTTCGACTTAATCTGTTTTAACAAATGTCTTTAAATGATTATCAGATTTAACCTAGATATTCTTTGCTTCTCCTCTGCAGGTTATGGACCAATTATGTATCCTTCTATGGATCCTATGGCTCCTCCCATGCCCCCTCCCATTGGTATAAGACCTCCTGGACAGGTGCATTACCCTTCCCAGGATCCTCTGCGCATGGGTGCCCATGCAGGTCGCCTTGGAGGCACTTAAACCGTCGGAAAGCTACTTCACTGATGTGTGTAGAAATGATAAACTGCCTTTCTGCCCCCAGTCCTGGAGTTATTTTACAGATTATTTTTTATCTCAACTTTTATGAGCTCCCAGACCATGTGCTTGACGTTAGAAATGTGTAGTGGATACCCAAACCATAGTTACCAAATTTCTTAGCATTTTAAAACAACGGGAAACCCTGTTTTCCTGATTGTAATGACTATATTAGGACTTACCCTCTTCTAAAGCCATGTCACCCTTTTGCTTTTGAAATTGTTGAGTAGAGCAGATTTTCTTTTTGTTTAATAAACTGTATCATGCATAATTTTTTCAGTCCATTGTTTAAAAAAAAAAAGACAGCTGGGTTGCAATGACCAATAAACACCACATGGGGCCAATAATGACTATACTTGTAATCCTCTGTTCCCAGGCCAAACAACAGTAGGACAAACAGGCTGTGAAAAGTTTTTGCATTGTGATATATCAATATCATTCACATGCAGTTTGCAGTAATTGAATTGCCCAATGATGTACTGCAGAAGCATAAGAGTTCGCATGATGATCACTAGTCAGCCTTCTATGATGTCTGTGACATGCAGCGTAATATTCTGTGGGTCTGCATTATTGTCGCACAGTCTCAGAAGTGTATTGAGCTTTCCAGCCTCTAGGTGTGCGGTTGAAGTTGGGTCGATCACACATTTTCTCCCAGGTGAGGCCGGGCTCTGTGTAGGCCTGTAGGAGTTCAAAGCCAGGCAGTGGCAGAGTCTTCATACTACCTGTTGTCCCTCCAAATGGCATTGGGGCTCTGTGAAACATCAGTTGTAGTCTAAAATCTCAAATATCTTTATATACATTGCTCACAAAATGTAGGGGCTATTTTGATTTTTGTAAGCAGTATAGATTAGAATTATGTGCAGTGCAAATCAAACTTGGAGGAAAAACCTGGAATGTTTACACTTTGAGTCCCTGGTTATACGCTGTTGATGTTATCCTAACATGAATAGAAGTGTAGTTTTTAATAATTAAATAATCATATTCAAATATTCTGAAACGCAATCCTACGAGTTTACATGACTTTGGTAATAATCTGATACATTTTTTTTAAACCCTTAGAGGACCAAGGGACATATTTGTCCCCTACTTTAAAAGAGAAAAGAACAGGAATGAAAAAACGATGTAAAAACACTAAAGTTAATGAAAAAGAGCACAAATAAAGCCCAGTCTTAATAAATAAAATAAAGTAAAGTCTAAAAAAGTATAGTAGTAAAGTATAGTAAAGTATAAAATAAAGTCTTTTGTATAAGCAGACCTGACAACTTTGTTGGTTTGGTCACAAGCATGCGCAGAGGGATAAAACGAAAATAAAAAAAGGGTAACTGGTATGAATGCTATGGGAAATCAGATTGGATTAAAATACAACTCTTTATTTGATTTCTAGATTGGCGTTTACTGTATACAGTGTTCAAAATAAGTATTTGATACACTGCAAGTTTTCCCACCTATGAAGAGGTCTGTAATTTTTTATCGTAGGTACACTTCAAATATGAGACACAAAATCAAAAAAAAATCCAGAAAATCAAAGGTTATTTTTGAATAAGCAATATTTTTGTATTGCATAAGTATTTGCTCACCTACCAAGCCAGCAAGAATTCTGGCTCTCACTGACCTTTGTTTTTTTTTTTTCAGAAGCCCTCCTGTTCTGCACTAATTACCTATGTTAATTGCACTTGTTTGAACTAGTTACCTAGTGTAAATGACACCTTTCCACACACTCAATCACACTCCAACCTCTCCACCATGCCCAACACTAAAGAGCTGTCTAAGGACATCAGAGACAAAACTGTAGACATGCCCAAGGCTAGGATGGGCTACAGGACAATAGGCAAGCAGCTTGGTGTCGATCTTCCTTGGACTGGGGCTCCATGCAAGATCTTACCTCGTGGGGTGAGAATGATTCTGAGAAAGGTCAGGAATCAGCCCAGAGCTACATGGTGGGATCTGGCCAGTGACCAGAAGAGAGCTGGGACCACAACCTCAAAGATGACCATTAGTAACACACTACACCCTGCTCACGCCTGCAAATGTCAGGACCAGTTTTGCCAAAGACCATCTGGATGATCCAGTAGAAGGTCTGGCAGAAGGTCATGTGGTCATATGAAACCAAAATAGATTTGGTATGAATTTTTGGTATGGTGTTTGGAGGAAGAAGTAGGATGAGTACAACACCAAGAACACTGTTCCAACCGTGAAGCATGGGGGTGGAAATATATTTTGTGGGTGCTTTACTGAAAAGAGGACAGAACGACTACAGCGTATTGAAGGGAGAATGGATGGGGTCACGTATCCTGAGAATTTGGCTAACAACATCCTGGGGTTCTAGCTGGGTTTTCCAGCATGACAATGAGTGGCCTAGTCAGTCTCCAGACCTGAACCTAATGTCAAATCTTTGGAGGGAGCTGAAACTCAATGTTGCCCAGCGACAGCCCCGAAACCTGAAAGATTTTCTGATTTTTAAAAAATTCTGTCTTTCACAGTTAAATGATAAAAATGACAGAGGTCTTCATTATTTATAGGTGAAAAAACTGGCAAAATCCGCAATGTATCAAATACTTATTTTCCCCACTGTACATGGCGACTTGAAAAATCTGACCATGATAGGATTAGTCCCTGTAAACACACTCACCTAAACCAGAATTCAAAAATGACCACTGCTGCAGAAAAGATAACTGACATTTTTGCATTTAGCCTTCTGTTCACTTTGAATGACTGCAGCACACCCGCAACCACAGGCATCACTAAATTCTCACACTGCTCTGTTTTGCTCTTTCACAGTCCTGTAACTGTAGCTGTGTTCATAGCTATAACTTTGTCAACAATCGTTTTCCTGAGATTCTAGTTATTTTCCCTATTCTAATTCAAATCAATTCAATTCAATGTTATTTATATAGCACTTTTTACAATGTAGCATTGTCTCAAAGCAGCTTTACAATTATCTAAAAGGTCAATCCCAAGTTGAGCAAGCCCATGGCGACAGTGGCAAGGAAAAACTCCCCAAAATGGTAGGAAGAAACCTTGGGAG